>JABUQX010059075.1:5000-30623 GCA_015478945.1 Trachelipus rathkii | reverse complement strand
AATATGATGTAGCTTTGTTAAGTTAGCTATGTGAACAATTTCTTCTTTTTCGTTTCTTACTCTTGTCGGGATTTGAAAATGCTATCTATTATGTTGTTCAGCGCAACACCTTCTCAAAGCCGTTTAGTTAAAAAAAAAAAAAATTAAGATAACTAATAGCAAATGAAATTAATAATATTTTTTAAGTATTGGTGTTACAGTTTTTAATGTATTTATTCTTTTATATATTTACACAATTGCATATTTAAAGTTAATATTTCTATTTTATTATTAGTAAAGTTACCAAAATTAAAAAAAAGGTAATTATATAATAAAACAATTAAATTCTTCAAAGACCTTTTTTAGCTTTTTTTATATATACATATTTTATTACTATACTTATATATATATTATATACTATAATTTTATATATATATAATATTATATATACTATATATGTATAGTATTATATATATAATACTATATATATACTTATTATAAATATATATTATTTATATATATAGTATATATTATTATATTATTTATAATATTTATAATACTAGGACTATGGCTAATATTTTATAGATATGTTTATTAGTTATCTTTATCATCTGTTGACTTTTATATTATAATATATATATATATACTTATTATTTTTTATATAATATATTCTTTGGTTAGAAAACATACAAATAAATACCAAGGTTAAGTACGCGCAAAGTTCTTCGAGTAGTCGCTGGTCGTGTCACTAGTCGCTTGTCGTTGGTCGCTGGTCGCGGGTGCTGGTCGATGGTTGCTGGTCGCTGTACCGTTCGTTTTCACTGGTCGTTGTGTGGTCTGCGGTTGCCGGTCGTGGTCGTGTTGTAGTCGGTGGCGCTGTCGTGTTCGCCGGTCAGCGGTCCTTGGTCGCTGTCGGCGATAGCTGGTCGCTGGTCGTGGCGTCTTCCGGGAACTCCAGCCTGTCGTGGTCGCTGGTCGACTGGTCACTGGTCGCTGGGCGTCGTCGCTGGTCGCTTTGCACTGTCGCTGTCGATGGTTCGCTTGGTCGCTGATCAGTGGTCCTGTCTTGGTCGTTTGTCGCTGGTTGCGGTGGTCGTGGTCGCCGGTCGCCGTCGCTGGGTGCTGGTCGCTTGTAGCACTGTTCGTTTTCACTGTGTCGTTGTCGCCGTCGCCCGGTCGCCGGTCGCCGTTTGGTCGCTGGTCGCTGTTCATGGTCCTGGTCGTGGTCGCGTTTGTCGCTGGTCGTTGCGGGTAGTGGTCGCTGGTCGCTGTCGTGAACGCTGGTCACTGTGTCGCTTGTCAGTTAGCTGGTCGTTGGTCGCTGGTCTGCTTTCGAGACGGGGTGGCGTCGTCGCTGGTCGTTGTCACTGGTCGCTTGTCATTGGTCGCTGCAATCGTTGGTCGCTTGGTCTCTGGTCGCTGTTCGCGGGTGCTGGTCGCTGGTCGTTGTCGTCTGGTCGCTGGTCGTTAGTCGCTTGTCGCTGATCGTTGGTCGCTAATCATGTCGGATGGCGTGCTGGGCGCGTCGCTGGCAGCAGCAGCTGGCACCTGAGCGTGGCGGCTGTTGCTGGTCGCTGTGGTCGGCGTCGCTAGTCTGGCTGGTCGTGATCGTGGTCCGTTTTTAACGTAGAGTCTCTATAAGTATTTCCAAGTTTAGCGCTTTTTAAGTTAACTTCTAAAAGTTGATTCCTTTAGGATTGTCAATTCCTGGTTAATTGAGCTCCACAGTTAGTTTTTCACTCCACGAGTATCTTCAATGATAAGTTGATCATCAACATCGGATGCGGAACTAATTAGCGCGCATTTATCTTCTAGAGAACATTCTTCTTTTTTCAGTTTTAAACCTTCTGAGCGTTTGGACTTTATTTTTTGTTCGTCGATACCTCTCAAAGCTCTTTATAAAAAAAACTAAAGAAATACCATATAACTGTTTATAATGTATTAAATTTTAAATTCAGAGGAGAAGCAATTTTTATTTTTTATTCACTTGGGTTATTTTAGAAAATTCTAAATAAACGAAGTAATGTCTTGTAAAATCTTAAGTAAGAAATCGATAACTATATGAAAATGTACAAAATATAAAAATAAATTAAAATTTATATATATTATATTTATATATAGGTATATATTAATCTATTTGTTTATTATATTATATATTATATATATCTATTATATATTTCTATATATATATATTGATATCATATACGTATTTATATATATTATATATATATATATGTATGTATGTATATTTTGTACACCATTAGGTTAGAAAAAATAACATTATAAATGTTAGTAATCGCGAGTTCTTGCCGGACTGTCAGGTCGCGGTCGTGGTCGCTGGGTGCTCGGTCCCTGGTATGATCGCTGTTGATCATGGGTGCTGTCGCTGTCGTTAGAGTTCGCTGGTCGCGTCGCGGTTGCCGGTCGTGGTCGCTGGTCGCTGGTCGCTGATCACTGTCACTGGTCGTGGTCCGTGGTCGCCGGTCGTGCGTGGTGTCTGTCCTGTGGCGCTGTCGTGGTCGTGTCGTTGTCGCTGGTCGATGTCGCTGGTCGTGGTCGCTGTCAAGTCATTGTCTGCGGTCACTGTCGCTGTCGTGGCGTTGTCGTGGCTCGCTGGTCGTAATCGCTCCTAACTTCCTGGCGCTGGTTCGCTGGGTCACTTGTATCTGGTCACTGGTAGCTGGTCGCTGGCGCTGGTCGCTGGTCGCTGTTCACTGGTCAGACTTGGGCGCTGGTCACTGGTGCATTACTGGTGCTGGTTGCTGTCGCTGGTCCTTGCACTGGTGCTGGTCACTGTGTCATGGTCACTGGTCAATGGTCGATGGTCAACTGTAGCTGGTCGATGGTCGCTCGTCCACTGGTTCGCTGGTCGCTAATCCTGGATCGCTGTTCACTGTCTGTTGGACGCTTGTCGCTGGTCGCTGTTACAGGTCATTAATCTGGTCGCTCGTCGCTGTCGCAGGTCCTGTCGCGCTTCGGTGGTCTTGTTCACTGCCTACTGGCGATGGTTCGGTGGTCACTGGTCTGCTGGTCGTAATCACTGGGTGCTCAGGGTCGTTGTCGCATGTTCGTGTCCTGTTCTCTGGGCATGTCGCACTGGTCCTTGGTCATGGCGATGTCCTGGTGCTGGTGTGTTGTCGTGGTTGCGTCGCTGGTCTTGGTCACTGTCGCTATCGCTGATCCATGCTCGTTGGTGCTGTGTTGTTGGGTCCGCTGTCGTCTGGTCACTGTTCGTTGTCGGCTGAGTCGCTGGGTCGGGTTTGGTTACAAAGTAATGATCTAAAAGTGATGCTTTGGAGTGTGCAAATTCATGGTCTTAATGTGAGCTCCATTTAGTTTTTACTGCACGAGTTCGTCATATAAGTGACACAACATCGGCATGGCCGGAACTAGTTAGCGCGACATTTACTCTTGGAGAACAATTTCTTCTTTTAGTTTCTTACTCTTGTCGGTTCTGAAAATGCATCTTATATGCTTGTCAGGCGCATCTCTTCAGTTCGTGTTATTAAAAAAAATAAGAAATACTTTTCAACGTGTTTTTTGTTTAATACTTTTCACTTTGTCTTTAAAGGATTTCAGTTTATCGCTCTTTAACAGTTGACTTTTAAAAAATAATTCCTTTGAGTTGTCAACCACTCGCATTATACTGAAGTTCCAGGTAGTTTTTCACTGCACGAAGTATCTTTCATGATAAGTTTGATCTATCGAACCATCGGCATGCAACCTAATTGGGCGCGGACATTTTCTTCTAGGATTAACAATTTCTTCTTTTTCATTTTCTAACTCTTGCGGGTTTCTGACATGCTATCTGTATATGCTTGTCAACGTGCCCCATAACCTCTTCAGCTCGTTGATACTATCTACTATATATATATATATATATACGATTTATTTTATATATATATATATAGATCAATATTTACAACACCACCACTCACCTACCCACAAAATACACTCACCCAAAACCTACAACAACCTATAAATTTATACACACTCACCTATTATAATATATACGTAACTTCCTAATATATTAGTTTACTAAGGTAGTTATATAGTATATTATAGGATCTTTACTTATAATTATAATATTTATATATCTAATATTTTTATGAACTACTAGAAAAATCAAACTAAATAACAAAAGGTAAGTAATCGCACAAGTTCTTTAAGCAGTCGCAAAAGTTCTTTCCGACTGGTCGTGGTCGCTGGTCGCTGGTTTCGCTGGTCGCTGGTCGCTGGTCGTTTGCGCTGGTCTCGCTGCGCTTCTCTCGGTTTTGATGCATGTGATATTGTGTCTTTGTTGTGTTAGATAGTATGTTCTCTCTCTCGTAGCGTGTTTTTCTGTGCTTGTTTCTTTTTTAGATATGTGTTTTTTTAGGTATCTTCTAAAGGGTTGATTCCTTTGACTTGTAAGGTCTTAAGTGACAGTTTTGTGATTTTAGTTTTTCAGTGCCACGGAGTATCTATTCGATGATACGTGTCATTCAACATCGGGATGCGACTAATGTAGCGTGCGACCATCTTATCTTAGTCATCCACATGACAATTTCTTCTTTTCGTTCTTAACTCTTTGTACGGATCTGTATGCTTTTATATGGCTTGCTTCGCGCTTCTACCTCTTCAAAGTTCCGTCTTTATTAAAAAAACGAGAAAGATCCTTTTAACTAGTTTTTTGTTTAAATTTTCCACCCTTTGCTCTTTAAGATTTCAATTCTCGCTCCTTTAAGTTACTTTTGAAAGTTGATTCCTTTGGATTGTCATTCATGGTATTAATTGAAGTCTCCACAGTTGGTTTCATGCCGATGTATCTCAATGATCAGTTTGATTCGATATACATCGGATGCGGAATATTGGCCCGAATTAGCTCTAGCTAGACAAAATTTCTCTTTTTATTTTCTTAACTCTTGTGGGTCTGGAAATGCCTATTTCGTATATGTCCTCAACGCTATTACTCTTCAGTCGTTATATTTATATTATAATTATATATATATATATTTAATATTATATTAGATTATATTAATTTTATGATATTATATATTTATTAATATATTAGTATTATGATATTATATATATATTGTACTTATATTATTAATATATATATATATACTAATCGATACATTATATAATCTTTTCGATTTTATATGAAATGTTGCTTTTTAAGTAATCGCAAAAGTTCTTTAAGACTAGTCGCTGGTCGCTGGTCACTGGTCGCTGGTCGCTGGTCGCTGGTCGCTGGTCGCTGGTCACTGATCACTGGTCGCTGGTCGCAGCTCGATCACTGCTGGCGGGTCGTTGGTCGCTGGTTGCTGGCGCTGGTCGCTAGTTCTGGTCGCTGTAGCTGGCCCGGTGCTCTGTCGCTTTGGTCGTTGTTCGCGGTTGCTGTCGCTGGTCGCTGTGTGTCGTTGGTCGCTGTGCGCTGGTCATTGTCGCTTAGTCCTGGGTCGCTGACCGTCACTGGTAGCTATTGGCTGTCGCTGGTCGCTGGTTGCTGGTTCGCTGTCGCTGTTGTCACTGGTCCGCTGTCTTGGTCTGTGGTCGCTGGGCCGCCGGTCGCTGGTTTTCGGGTCATGGTCGCTGACTCACTGGCTCCTGATCGCTGATCACGGAGCGCTGGCGTTGTCGCTGGTCGCGTTCGGTCTGCTCGCCGGGGCGTCGCGAGCCGAGGCCTCTCAAGGCTGGTCGCTGGTCGCTGGTGCTGTCCACTGGTCGTGGCTACTGGAGCTGCGGTCCGCTGCGTCACTGTCGCTTCCTGGTCGTTGTCGCTGGTCACGGTCGCTGGTGCTGGTCACTGGTCGCTGCTCACTGGTCGTGGTCGCTCGTGTTCGCTGGTCGTGGTTGCATGTCGCGGGGTCGTTGGTCCGGTGGTGATGGTCGCTGTCTGGTCAATGGTCAATGGTCGTCTGATCATTGGTCGCCTGGTCGCTGGTCGTTGGATCGCTGGTCGCTGTTCGCTGGTGCTGGTCGCTGGGCGCTGTCGCTTGTCGGGCTGGTCTGTGGTCGTGGCGTTGTTGCTGGCTAATTTGTTACAAGAATGCTCTATAGATTTCCAAGTTTTTGCTCTTTTTAAAGTTTTAATTTCTAAGTTTGATTCCTTGGAGGTTGTCAATTCATGGGATTAACTGAGCTCCAAGTTGAGCAGTTCTTGTCACCTGCCGTGTTCGTTAATGACTAAGTTGATCTCAAATCGGTGGCGGAACTAATTTAACACATTTATCTTCTATTCATGACACCTATTTTCTTCTTTTCGATTTCCTTAACTGTTATCAGGATTCTGGAAAATGCTGTCCTATATGCCTTGTTCAGCGCTAACTCTGTCAAAGCTCCGTTTTATTAAAACAAAGATAGTAACTCTACTGTTCAACGTACTTTTTTATGTGCATTGCCATCTTCTCCATCCCTTTGTGCAGAGAGCAAAACACGCTGTCTCTCAAATGGATTTATTACTTATTACATTTACTTTATATAATGTTTTTTTAACTATTTAAACTAATATTCTACATTTCTCCCGCTCATCGATGCTTCGTACTGTGTATCGGCATTAACACACCCCCCACTCTCTACTACCTTATATGTCACCCCAGCACAATATAAACAATAAATACACCTTACTACGTTCTAGTATCATAAGTCCCTGTACTTCGTTACCGACCTATAATTCCCCCATATCACTCCTACTCCTAACCATACTATAATATATGATCACTACGGCTGCCCAGTACCTACCCTGCAAGCCGACCCATCACCCATAACAAATCCTTGCACATCTTACTATACTATACCCCCATACACCAAACGAGCATCCACCAAACAGCCCCCATACCCCCCGCACAGATGCCCGCCGCCCAGTTACACACCACAACACCCCGACACCAACCGCCGGTTTTGGCCCTGGCTTATATATAATTTATTATATCTAATATTATTATCATATTTATATTCATTATTTATATATATAATATATATATTAGTATATATCGAGTTATTATTTAATATATATATATTCTGTATTTTAAATTTAATATAAAAATGTTGAAGTAATAGTAAAAGTTCTTTTCATGAATCGCTGGGCGTGGTTCGCTGTCGCTGGTCGTGATCAGTGCGCGCTTGTCGTTGGTTCGCTGGTCGCTGGTTGCTGGTCGCTGTACGCTGTTCCGTGTACTGGTCGGTTGGCGCTGGTCGCGGTTCGCAGTCGTGGCGTGGTCGTGGACCGTGGTCGTGATGGCGGTCGACCGATCGAGTATGGTCGCGGCGTCGCTGGTGGATGGCGCTGGTCGCTGGTCGCTGGTCGCAGTCCCTGGTCGGTGGTAGCTGGTCGCTGGTCGCTGGTCGCTGGTCATGAGTCGTTTTGATGGTAAGCAATACTGTTCATAAATTTTTTTCAACCTTTTCGCTTCTTTTTCGTTAATCAATGGTCGCTGGTCGGTTGGTCGCTGGTCGCTGTCGTTGGTCGCTGCACTGTGCTGAGTCGCTGGTTGTAGTCATTGGTCGCATGGTCGTTGGTCGTTGGTCGCTGTAGTGTAGCTGGTCGTGTGCTGGCGCTGGTCTCGTTGGTCGCTGGTCGGTTTGATTACAAGTAATGCTCTATAAAGTATTTCCAGGTTTTTAGCGAATTTGTTAAAAGTTTAACTTCTCAAGTTGATTCCTTTGGATTGTCTCAATTCATGGTATTAATTTGAAGTTTCACGTTGTTTTTTCAATGCACGGTATCTTCAATGTAGTTGAGCGGTTTACATCTGATGCGAAACTATTGGCGCGCATTTTCTCTAGATGAACAAGTTCTTCTTTTTATTTTCTTAACTCTGTCGGGTTCTGAAATGGCTTATCTTATATGCTTGTTAACGCTACCTCGTCAAAGCTCGTTATATTTCATATATAATATTATATATATATTATTATTATTTATATATATATATTATATATATTTATATATATCTATATATAATATATTATTATATAGTATATTTATATATATATATTTATATTATATATATATATACTATATATGAATTTCTTTGGATAAATATAAAAGAATAACAATAAATAAAACTGGTTAAGTAATCGGCAAGTTCTTTCGAGTAAGTCGCTGGTGTGTCGCTGGCGTCTGGCGTGGTCGCGGCAGCTGGCGGTGATGGCTGATGCGCTTGCTCGCGGATCGGGTAGCTGGGCTCTGTCGTGGTGACTGGGTCACTGTCGATGATCACTGTGCTTGTCGTTAGGTCGCTGGCGCGGTCGTCGGTTGTGGGTGCTTTTACGCTTTCGTGGTCATGTCGTGGCTCGCTGGTCGCCGGTCGCAGTCGGGTGTGCGTGTGCGCTGGCGCCGAACCCAGTTCGCCGGTTGCTGTGGTCATCATAGACGTGGTCGTGGTAGCGTCACGGTCGCTGGGCTGACGTTGCCGTGTCGCTGTCGGTGGCGCTGGTCGTGGTCGCTGGTCACTGGTACTGGTCGCTGGGTCGCTGTCGCTAGTCGTGTGTCACTGGTCGCTGGTCGTTTGTCGCTGGTCGTTGCTGGTCGCTGGTCGCTGATCAGTGGTCGCTGGTCTCTGGTTTGGTCGCTGGTCCTTGGTCGCTGGTCGCTGGTCGTTGGTCGCTTGTCAGTGATCCTGTCCGCTGGTGCTAGTTCATTGGTCGTTGTCGTTGTGCTGGTAGCGGTAGCTGGTTGTGGGTCGCTGGTTGCTTGGTCGCTGCGTGGTCGCTGTCGATTTGGTTAAATATTGCTCTATAAAGCCTATTCGAGTTGTTGCTCTTTTTAGTTAAATTCTAAAAGTTGATTCCTTTGGATTTGTCAAATTCACTGGTATTAATCTGACCTAGATGTTTTTCATTGCGCGGTATCTCATGATAGTGATCATCAACATCGGATGCGGAACTTAATTAGCGCGAACATTTCTTCTAGATGAATCAATTTTCTCTTTTCAGTTTTCTAACCTTTGTCGTTCTGAAAATGCTATTTATATGCTTCCTTTCGCGCATACCCTCTTCAAGTTTCGTTTTATTATAAAAAAAACGATAATTTTTTTCAATTATTAGTTTTATTCATTATTATTTTTCAACCTTTCTGCTCTTTAAAGTATTTCAAGTTTTCGTCCTTTTTAAATTGCTTTAGTTATTCCTTTGAGTTTGTCAATTCGATGGTTAAGAAGTTCCAAGTTATTTTCCACGCACGGTATCTCTCAATGATGAGTTCGATCGTTTAATTGATTGCGAAAACTAATTGCGCGACATTATTGCTAGTATGATTACAATTTCTTCTTTTTATTTTTCAACTCTTGTCGGGTTCTGAAAATGCTATCTTATATGCTTGTTCAGCCCTACCTCTTCAAAGTCGGTTATATCTATATATATTATATATTATATTATTTATTATATATATATATATATATTACTACGATTATTAGATAATTATTATATATTATATCTACTTATTATATATATAGCTCTATTTATATATTATTATATCATATTATATATATATATATCTATATTCCTTTGATTTACTTATACCAAATAATAAAAATGTTCATTTATATCAGAGGTTCTTGCTGGTCGCTGGTCGCCGGTCGCTGGTCGCTGGTCGCTGTCGCTGTCGCTGGTTCGCTGTGGCTGGGCCTGGTTCTGATCCGCTGGTTGCTGGTCGTGGTCGCTGGTCGTTGGTCGTTGGTTGGCGTCTTTGGGCTGGTTCGCTATCGCTGTCGCTGGTTTGCTGGTCCTGGTGCTGGTCGTTGGTCTATGGCGCTGGTCATTAGTCGGCTGGTCGCTGGTGCGTGTTCTGGTCCACGGGTAGTCTGGTCGGGTCGCTGTCCCTGGTCACTGGTCGGTGGAGCTGTTCGCTGGTCGCTGTCGCTGGTTCACTGGTCGTTGGTCGTTGGTCGCTGGGTTGCTGGTTGCTTGTCGCTGGTCTTGGTCGTTGTCGCTGTTCCGTGGTCATTGGTCCGCTGTGGTGGTCGCTAGTCTCTGTGAGCTGTTGGCTGGTTCGCTGGTCACTGGTACTGGTCGCACGTCGAAGCCGGCGAACGCGAGCTGCTCGCTACCCACTTGTGTCGTTGGTCGCTGGCGCGTCGCTGTCGCTGGTCATGGTCGTGTCGTCTGAGTCATTTCACTGGTCACTGGTCGATGGTCGTTGTGGCTTGTCGTTGTCGTGGTCGCTGGTCGCTGGTCCATGGTCGCTGGTCGCTGGTCACTGGTCAATGGTAGGTTGCTGGTTCGCTGGTCGCTGGTCAATGTAGCTGGTCGCTGGGCGCTGGTTCTTGGTCCGCTCGGTCGTGACGATGGTCGCTTGGTCGTGATCCTGGTGGTTTGTCGCTGTGTCATGTCGTGGTTGCTGGTCACTTGGTCGCTGATCAATGGTCGCTTGCGCTGGGTTCGTGTCGTTGGTCGCGTGGTCGCTGGCGCTGGTCGCTGTCGCTGTTGTCACGGTCGTGGTGGCTGAGCTGTCTCGTGTCGCTGGTCGCTTCGTCGTTTGGTCGTGTCGCTGTCGTTGGTCGCTGGTTGCTGGTCGCTGGTCATGGTCATATGGTTCGCTGGTCGCTGGCGCTGATCACTGAGGTTGCTGGTCTTGTCGCTGTCGTTGGTCGTGTCTGTGGTCGTTGATACAAGTAATGCGTCTATAAGTATGTTCCAGTTTTTGTCTTTTTAAGTTATTCTCTAGTTGTTCCTTGGGTTGCAAATCACGTGTTTCATCTGAAGCTCGATTTTGTTTTTCAGCTCACGAGATATCAATGAAAGTTGATCATCAACTCGGATGCGGAACTAATTAGCGCGACTTTACTCTAGATCAGCGTTTCTCAACTGGGGTCGCGACCCCCAAGGGGGCCGCGAGCGGGATATTACGGTGGGTCCACAAAGAAAATTATAACTCATGTACCAGTTGTTAGTTATAAAGTATAACTTATAATACAAATTATATACCGAATGCATCGACAAGATCTTTATAGGTGTATTAATATGTATATATTATATATATATATAATTATATATTATATTTTATACTATATATAATTTATATATTTATGGATATATATTATATTATATATATATATATTATATTATTTTATATAATATTAATTATTATTATTTACTTATTTGTATAATTATTGGGTCGCGAGGTTTCTAACTTTATGCGTTTTGGCTTTCGGGGGGTCGCGAGATTAGAGTTGGAAACGTGTCTAGATGAACCATGTCGTCTTGTTCGGTTTCTTAAATTCTTGTCGATTCTGAAATTGCTATTTATATGGCTTGTTCAGCGCAACCTCTTCAAAGTTCGTTTTATTAAAAAAAAAAAAATACGATATTCTTTTAACGTACTTTTTATTTATTCATATTTTCGCCCAACCTTTGGGCAGCGCAAACACAGGTTTTTAAATTGGATTTATTACTTTATAGTACATTTACACAATTTCATTTAAACAGTTAAATATATTCTAATTTCTATTCAGTTATGGTAGAAAAATAAAAACTATATATATATGTACAAATATAAAAATATAAAATTATATCTATATGATTTATATATATATTATGATATATTATTAATTATATTATACTTACTATATATAATATATCTATATACTATATAATATTTATTATCTATATTATTAATATTCTATATAGTATTTATATATATAGATAATAATGTATAATATAGATAGTATATATATATATTGTTATTTATATCGTATTAAATGTTAGGAAGAAAATTAACAATAATAAAAATGTTATTAGTATCGCAAAAGTTCTTTCCGACTATTTCTGGTCGCTGGGTCGATGTCGTGTCGCTGGTCGCCCTGTCCTTGGTCGCTTGGTCGTTGGTCCGCTGGTCGCCGTTCGCTGGCATGGTCGGTTGTCGCTGGTTTGCCGGTCGGCGGTCGCCTGTCCGGTCCGCAGTCATGCCGTCGGTGTTTCGCTCGGTAGCTGTTCGCTGGTCACTCGTTTCGCATATCACTGGTCGCTGTCGCTGGGTCACTGGTCGCTGGTCACTGGTCGCTGGTTGTTGGTCGCTGGTCGCTGGTAGCTGGTTCGCTTGTCACTGGTCGCTGGTCGCTGATCAGTGTCTCTGATTATGGTCTTGTCGTGGTCGTGTCGGCGGGTCGTGGGTTGCTTTCGTGGTCGCTGATCGCGTGGTGTGGTTGCTAGTATTGGTCGATGGTGTTGGTCGTTGGTCGCGGCTCGCTGTCGCCGAACTCTAGGGGTCGTCGATGGGCATGGTCGGTGGTCGCTGGTCGCTGGGTGCTGGTCGCTGGTCGGTGGTCGTTGGTCGCTGGTCAGTGGTCGTTGGTCGTGGTCGCTGGTGCGGTTTAACTAAACCTGAAGCTTTTATAAATGTATTTCAAGTTTTTAGCTCTTTTTACAGTAACTTCTTAAGTATTCTTGGGTTGTTCAAATTCACTTTGGTATTAATTGAATACACATTTTAGTTTTCACTGCACGGTATCTTCAATGACGAAGGTGATCTCACATGGCATGCGAATGACATTAGGCGACTTTATCTCTAGATGAAGATTTTTCTTTTTTCAGTTCTTACTCTGTCGGTCTCAAGTTGCCATCTTAGTTGCTGTTCAGCGCATAGCTCTTTAAACTCTTTTACTTCAGAGAAATAAGGTCTTGTTTTTAAAGTTAGCTTTTGTTTGTTGGTTTCTCTTCCTTACTATCAAACAGTTTTTAACTGTAATGGATTTGATTAACTTTTTGTTACACTTCCCATGCAAATTAAAACAAAGTTATAATATCTTCTATTTTTTCATCTTCTATCTATGCCCACTGCAAAAATTAAAAATTATAAGTCTAAAATCTTAAAAATATAATTAATATATTCGATATATATATAATATATATTAATATATATAATAGCTATATTTATATATTATATATATAATACTATTAAAATAAACTTTCTGAAGATACAAACCTAGTAGTTTTATTATTTTATTTATTATAGCATTATTTATATTTATGTCTTATTATGTTTATATATTACTATATATATATATATATATACTTTATATCGATATGTAATATATATTATATATATTTATTTACTAGTCTCTTTGGTTAGAAATTAGCATAAATAAAAATGGTTAAGTAATCGCAGAAGTTCTTTTGACTGGGTCGCTGGTCGCTGATCGTGGTCGCTGCGCTGGTGCTGGTCGCTGAATCGCCGCTCTGCTGGTCTTGGTCGTGGTACTGGCCGCTGGTCGCCTGTTTACTGTCGCTGGTCGCTTGGTGTTGGTCGTCTTGTAGGTGGTCATTGGTCGCTGGTTGCTTCGTGTCGTTGGTCCGTGGTCGGTGTCGCTCGGTCGCTGGTCGTTGTTCGTGGTCGCTGGCGCTTTTCCGCTGGTCGCTGGTAGCTGGTCGTTGGTCGTTGATCGTTCAAGACCGATTTTACCTCTTTCTAACCAACAGGCACATAAACTGCAATTAAAATAATATTAAAAGTATGACAATAATTCTTCCACATGCACCGTTAAAATTCAACTCACTTTTCTTCATCAGATGACATCTCATTAATTGAACAATTGTTTTATTCTTGACATAAATCGGATTTAGGTTGTAACTGCTCGTGTGGTCATGCCGGCTCTCGATTCTCTTTCATTTTCATGGTCAACAGGGGCTGTCAATGGCATGGTGTTCTACAGATTGGGAATCACTTAAAATCTACTATGAATAATATATAGTTAGTGATCAAAACTAGTTTGTTATGATATGTGTGTGGTGTTAATAACAGCTGTCACAATGATTTTGGAACTAACGAAATGTGTTCTATGTAGGTATAGTTTGTCCTGCATGCGATGATGTAGGTCGAATGACGTATCCGTCCATTGTCTGTATGGTCATTAATGAGTCAGGCTAACACGAAAATCGTGACCAATACTATATGTTCTCGCTGACGAATTTTGCTAGTATGCTTCGCATTGACTGGTTGTTTTTCGTTGTAGTTTGTCTGTGTGTTGTTAGTTTTTTTATATTATAATATATATAAATATTATATATATCTATTATAATATATTATATATATAATATTTAATATATAAATATTACTATATATGATATATATATATATATATTATATTTATAATATATATTTATTATATTATTATCTATATATATATAGTATATAATATACTATTATATACTATTATTATTATTTATCTAATATATAATTTAATATGGTATTATGTATATTTTATAATATTATATTATATATATATATATTACTATGATATATATATAATTATACATATTATATATTAATATATATATATATTCTTTATAGTTAATATATATATTTTATTAATACTTATATATGCTATATAATATATATCTATATATTAGAATATTATTATTATTATATATATATATATATTTATTATTATATTTATATATAATTATATATTTATTATACGTATATTATATATATTTCTATATATAGATATATAATATATATATATTATATTATATATATTTTAAGCGGCTGTATTTTAAATTTGTCAGATATTATATTAAAGTATGAGTTACCATACGTGCTATGTATATATTCTAGAATGTCTTTCTACGAATTGGAGATTGATACTACGAAAAGTCATACTTAACCAATCACTCATTGTTAAAAGTTATAAACATTTGTTAGTGGCGTTGGGTGACGGATTAACCATGGGCCACACAGTAACATTGGCATTAGCATGTTATGGTAAATTAACCAGTGGTTTAAAGGTGCAAAGGCGCATTTGCCTTGGGAGTGCCGTTGTATTGGATGGAAAGGGATCAATTACAGCTTGGCTACTTTGTCCTTAACAAATGTATGTTGTCTTCAATTCAAAAATAGCAACATTGTCCTAGTCCGAAATTAACTCAGCGAGGGACCAGTCCCCATAATTGATGGGAACTACGATTCTATAGCACGCGTCTTGGCAGGCGGTCCTTGGACTCAGATGAAGATCTTGTTTGCTCTTCATGGGAAGGCGTCGGGTGCTGCCGGAATGCCACTAGTTCCCGAACGATCCAATGCATCACCCACATGATTAGCAACGGTACTAATGATTAGTACGAGTACATGGTATTTGTCAACAGGCAAGCTGAAATCTTAGGTTCACGCATGCAGGAGTGTGGAATTTGTTAGATCAAAGTCTGTATCTTAGTATATATGAGGGAAACAGGAATTTAGAGGAATATTTTACAAAGGACGTACTTGATATGTTCATGTTCGATGTTAATGGACTGCATGCGTGAGCATTGCGATTCCGTATGTTAGATGGTGATGGCGCTTATTCATTAGACGCTTTCAAAACTAGCCTAAGCCGTCTCTATTGCACACTCAAACAAAACGTTTCCCTCAATTCCGTTTGCGTCTGCCCATTGGCTGTTGGATGATGAGAAACTCATGATCTGATGTCGATATTGAAGGAGCGCTTGATTAAGTATGTTTCTGTTGGACTATCATCTCCTTGCTTATTGTTGTGATCTGAAGTTTGTTGTACTCCTCCTTGTCTACAGGAGGATTCACCAACACTGGCGTTGTTTTTTGTGTTGTATGGCAGCGAGATTACTAGACATACTACGGAAGTCTTCACTGAGAGAAGTTAGCGGATCATTTCCGGGCAAAGGGAATTCTAGTATAGTCCCTTGTAAATCCTAGCGGTTATTTTACGACCCACTTACTTATTAACTTGTGATGAAGAATTTTTGAAGGCCTGGTAAGGAGGGATGGATTTATATTTATGTTGAGTTTTTCATGGCTGAGTAACGCTAATTGAAAGAGGCGTTCTTGTCGACGCAGATTCGTAAACCTACCAGCTGTGAGCATCGCTGTTTGACAGAATTACCAATGATGAACTATCTGCGGCGCATTCCTTCAAAGACGTTAGTACAGGCTTTTGGAAACAAACGAGTTGAAAATAGCGATCGGTTATAGTAGCGAGGTTCACCTAGGTTATTACAGAACTTAGGATGCATGGATTTCTAATATATTCTAAAATTACTTTTTACATTCTTTATGTGACATTGCTGTCACCACATGTCGGTTGCAGTAGCGCGTATGAACAAAGGAAAGAGTTCCCAAGAAATACAGGCAAATGGAGAAGAACAGTTTATCGGGCGATGGGATGAGCATGTTTTGGTTGGATTGATACTTTTCTGTTTGTTTCGTGTGCTCTAGAGATTGGGTTCAGACTGTTCAGCTGCTATAGGTAATAGAGAGTAATAAGTTTATGTTATCGAAAGTTCTGGATATTGTCGTGGTTCTCTATCAGAATTCAGGCAGGATGTAACTAATATTAAGTGGTAAGTCATATATCATTTTTATGTAGGTGATGGCATTTATACAGGTTTTATTACTCAGTGACCTCATAACTCTGTAAATTGGCTATGAATTAAAATTTTATAGCAAGTTTCTAAAATAATCTCTGTCAACTACGCATATTTGAGGTATTAGACCTTAACCTTTTGGAAGTGTTGTAAACTCAAACTTATACGTGATACAAGAATTCTAAATATCATTTTTCGGAATCTGTGCATAAAATACGTCGGCCTTTAAATTGACCTTCCATTAGGAAATTTCCCCAACTTTGTTGACCCCCAGGTATTTGGCTAATAATATAGTATAATAATATAATAATAATATATCTAATAACTATAATAATAGCTAATATGAATAATAATAATATTATATGAATAATATAATAATATAAATAATAGAATAATAATATATAGATAATAATATATCTATCGATAATATTAATTAATAATAATAATATAATATAAATCATTAATATAATAATTTCATATAATTATAATAATAATCTTATATAATAAGATAATAATAATAATATCATAATAAAATATGACGGTTAAATAGATGATGCTAGTGATCATAAGATATGTAGTCATAGGTATATAACATTATTAGTGATCAATATAGTTTTAGAAAACGTGGTGTTAGATCAATTGTATAAGTATTAATGTTTTGTATAATTAGTGTTAGCAATAATAATAATTGTCACTGATGTTAGTGTATTATATATTTGTCTGACGTATGCTAGTATATATATATTATATTCGTATGTTATTATAATTATAATTATTATATATATAAATATACTACTATTAGTGTATATATCAGTATATATATGTATTATTATAGATATATATATATATATATATATATTATATTTCGTTTTTCTATATTTATATTTATTTAATAAAGGCCCGGTAGCTCAGTGGTTAGAGCACTCGGCCAAACAAAGCGAGGAGTCCCAGGTTCGCAACTGGTCGGGGTGGGGAATGGAGCTAATTTTCCCCTTGGGCTTGGCTTCGGTCCTGCTGGACGTTAAACGGTACACCTCTTCTTGATTAGGCTTGCCGTGAGTATGTGTTTTTCTCTTAAAAAAAAAAATTATAATGAGAACTCCCCAAGACATAGTCAATCCGGATTCAGGCAATTAACAAACTATAGACCTCACTAGTGATCAACACATCTATTAACTTATCTCGAAAAAAGGTTGCAACATATTACACGCAACACTAAACCAAGAGGCAACACTACGAATTTTCGAGAATTTAAAAAATACAGTTCCCAACACACGTAATCAGTCATACTTACTAAGCCCCAGCTAAGCCATTTGGTACAACACACAAACACTATGCAAAATTTTAAAATCTAATGGCAATATTCTTCAGAATTAGTATGAACCCAAAGCCCTACTACGGACAAATAATTATCGGTTTAAAGGTTTTGGAAAACAACAGAAGACTCCACATTTCTCCCTTGAAGAATATTTAACGTTATTGACACAACTTAAAAACTCACAACAGTGGGCCCGCATATAATCCCAATATTCTCCCCGAGCACCTAGGAACATGCTATCACAGCCCAGCACCAAATATTTAACGTTCGTGGCAACCACCTCTCACCTTGTTGGTATCATGTACTTGTACTCCCATATAACGAAAAAACACTAAAAGCCAGCTACTCAGAATCTATCATCACTTGCAACAATCCAATGTATTTAAAGAATAAATCGTCTCTTAGAAATTCTTCCCCTTATCCCTCTATCTATCCCAAATGCGTTTTCGGACAAAATATTCTACTCCCATTAAACCTAACTGATCATACTAACGCTTCTCAGGGACTATTACCAAACTCCGCCACCCCCACCGATGTTACTTTCCTTTCCAATAGCATCAAAAAGTATGTCGATTCAGTCACCGTCACCTTTTTGATCGACAAGGTGGAGGTGAACGGGTGTCGACAAAGTAAAAAGTAATGTACTATATATATATAGTATAGATATATTATATATATTTATTTATTATTAGATTATATAATTATATATATTATATATAGTGTATAATATATATATATATTATATTAATATTTATTATATATAATTTTAGTTCTAGCTGTGAAATTGCTGGTTGGCAATTATGTTTAGCATTTAACTAAATCTGATACAATATAATTTAAAATATACAATGTCAGAGAAACAATTAACAGATTCCATATTGAAATAAAGTAGATAACTAGAATAATAGTAGGTAGTAGTAGTAGTCGGTGAGTGAGTAGTAGTGTCTAACAACTCTGCTTTCTGAAAATTCAATGTGTTGGCAATACCCTCCCCACCACCTTTGAGGGTGAGATGCGGACTTCAATGAAACCTCTCTTGAGTAAGTATCTAGAATTTCTCATAAAAACTGGAAGCTCAATGTGACTTATACACTATTGTAGCTGGCGTAACTAGGGAAAAATTTAGTGCAGTTACAGAATCAAGTGCAGGATACTCGGGTATAGTTTTTATGTTTTTTATTCAAATCAAGCGAAGTTCCACAACAGGTTCTTCAGTTAAGTCTTACTTTACGCAAAATAGAATGATCGACATTGTTACTATTATTCATAAAGAAAAAATATATATATTTAAAGCAATAAGTTTACGGCTCCGGCTCCGGCTCCGGCTCCGGCTCCGGCTCCGGCTCCGGCTCCGGTTCCATCTCCGACTCCGACTCCGACTCCGGCTCAATACAGTTTGTATTTAATTAGATCAGGATTTCATATTAGCTTCACCATATTTGTATCTACACTACGCTAAATTTTTATTTAGTCAAGCAATATTAAGCACTAAAGTACATGAGTTCAATGAAAATATATTTCTAATGCGTGAAATAATAATAATAATTATAATAATAATAAAAATAATAATAATAATAATAATTATTATTATTATTATTATTATTATTATTATTATTAATATTATTATTATTATTATTATTATTATTATTATTATTATTATTATTATTATTATTATTATTATTATTATTATTATTATTATAAGCAAGCCATGAATATATTATTCGAAAAATATTTAGACAAAACATTTGTTCATATGTCACCACAGAATTTAATTTAAATTTAATTTTTAAGCGTAAATTGTAATACTAATTAATGGTCTTAAGGTCTTGATATAGAAGAAATATGAATAAAAACAGCATTCGTTTATAGGAATTATTATATATAATAATATATATAATAATCATAATTATAATACTACGCTACTACTGCTGTGCGGCAAACTACTACTAACTATACTACTACTACTGCTACTACTCTACTACTACTCTCTATTTCTCTACTCTTCTTCTGACTATAGCAATAATAATATAATATTATCAAGAGAGAAATTACAGAATGATAATATAGATATAGAAGAAAAAATAATATATATAATAATAAAATATTATTATTAATAATATTATAATCATATAATATGAATATAATATTTATATTAATAATAATATTAATAATAGTAATAATAATAATATATATAATGAGATATATATTAATCTATGAATAATAATAATTATAATAATAGTTAATTATAACACATTTACAAATTTTTCGGTTGTTTTTGATTTTTTTATTGGTTTTTATTCAGTTTGTTATGCAGATTCCAATAGTTTTTAGTTTTTCTCTGCATCGACGTTTTTGTGTTACGACGGCCTGAAGTGATTATTGGCATTTTCTTCATTTGTAGGTTGTTAATCTACTTCTGCCGTCGTACACAAAAAACCCGGTCGTGTAGAGAACTAAAGAAGCTACCTCGGAAAACTGCATAAAAGCTTTAGAGGCATTAAAAAAATTCAAAGAAGCCGAAGAGATTGGCTTTAAAAATCGTACAACCACGATACACATGAGATGCAATAAATTAACTTCCTGCCGTGGTCGTAGCACGAAAATTGGTAAATGCTAGAGAAATAAAAACATATTTGGAATCGCATAAACAACTGAATAAAAATAAAAAACTAAAAAAATCAGAGAAACAATTTTTTTTGTTTTTTTGGTAACAAAATGAGATGCCAATAATATAATTCCTGTCGTAACACAAAAACGGTCAATGCTAAGGAAAACTAAAAACATATTTGGAATCTGCATTTTAATTGGATAATCAACAATAAAAAAATCAGATAAAACAGTAAAAAAGAAAATTGTCGTACGCTCTCAAATAGTAAATAAATACTTCCTGCCGTCGCAACACAAAAAGTCGATGCTAGAGAAAACTAAAAATATGTTGGATTGTACATAAAACTGCTCAACATAACAAATCGGAGAAACAAAACAAGTTTTTTTTTTAATATTATTAATTATTCTGCTTGATTATTAATTTTACTATTATTCATTAGTATTATTATTATATTATTTTTAATTATTATTATTATTAACTATTCATATCTTTATTATATCTTTTATATTATTATTATATATTATTATTATATTCTCTATTACTAAGCGCCATGAATATATTATTCGAAAATATTAGACAAACATTTGTTCTATGTCACCACAGAATTTATTAAAAAATTTTAAATTTTAAGGCTTAAATGATAATAATAATATAAGATAATATAATACACCCCAACACAACGCTATATCATAATCATAATCATATACATAATCATAATAATAATAATAATAATTTACTATAATAATAATATGTGTAATAACTACTACTACTACACTACACTACTACTAACAATAATATAATATAATAATATTATACATATATAATATATACATCTAATATCATACATCATCATATATGCAGCAATAATTTAATACATACTAAATAATATTAATACATATAATAATAATATTAATGAAGACTCAATCTATGAATAATATAATAATATCATACTAATAATAATATTATATCTATAATATATAATAAGGAAACATTTACTTTATATTATAATTATATGTATAATTATATTTTAATATTATATTATAATTCATATACTATGATCCTATCACTTATAATCCAGTATATAATATAATAATATAATAAATAATAATGAATAAACATATAATAACTAATTAATAATAATATATCAAATATAAATAATAATAAATCATATATAATAGATAATAATAATATAATATAATAATATAATACAATAACAATAAAATATATTAAATTTAATAATATATAAAATAATGCTTAATATTATAGAAAGAATAAAGAAATATCCTAATTTTATGGTATATTCGTACAAAGACTAAATTTAAACATTTTAATCGGTTAAACTTTTGTGACTATATTTAAATTTTAATTTGCAAAACTTGATAGATTTTAATTATTTCGTATGGCTAAAGAATTGGACACATCGAAGAATCTTCTATCTTTCTATGCATCGATCAAATGCCTGAGAATCACAAGAGAAAAGTTTGCTGGGGTACCTGAATTATAATTATCCATAACTAATAATACATTAATAATAATAATAATATCAATACTCAATCATATCAATAATAATAATGTAATTATAATAATAATATCTATAATTCTCATTCTTATTATTAGGGTTTTATTATTATTTTATATTAGTTATTTTATTTGTATTATTAATTATTTTATTATTTATTATTATTTGTTATATTATTTATTATGTTTATTATGTATTATTATTATTCATTTTTTTTTTATATGTATTATTTTTTATTATTATTTTTATATTTTATTATTTATTTGTATTATTTTTCTTATTCATTATTATATATAATATATATAATATATAATATTATTATAATATTATATATATAATTGATATTATATTATATATATAATAGATATATATTATATATATTTTATATATTATTATCTATATATATCTTATATGACTATAGTATATATATATATATACTATATATGCATATATATATATATTATATACTTCTGATATCATAATATCAATATATTACTATATATATATAATCTATTATTATAATTGTATAGCCCCCTTCTATACCATAGACCCTATTCCTACACTAACCTATACTAATACAACTATATTCATATAGTAATAAGTATTACCATATGATCATATAATTAATACATCTATACCTAATATCACATACTAACCTCACTAGATTATTATATTATTCTTACCATACTATCACCCTCCTATATATTACTTATATATATACTATACTATATTATATATTGTATATAACTAATATATATATAAATATATACTATAATTATTATATCATAAATATATATATATTATTTAATATTATTCTATATTATAATATACTGTATATATACAAGAATATATATACTATAATATATAATATATAATATAGTTACGATAAGCTACCCTATATATTTTATTTTTATTTTTTTTTTTTTCTATTTTTATTTTAACAATTTTTTTATTTGATTATTTTATATTCTTTTTAATTATATATTATTATATTTTATTGATTATTATTATTCTGTATTATTCTTTATTATGATTGATTATATTATATATAATTATATTATTCACTCTATTATTTTATTCATTATTATTTTAATTATTGATTTTTACTAGAAGATGATCGTGGTAATAAATATTAATTATTGATAGTTGTGGTAATTTTTGCTTTGAAGACACTATATGGATATTTGAAATAAGATGATATCTAATTTGAATCTGTTGACAATATTTAATCATAGAAAATTTCTTGTGCTTACTATATAGGTGATCTAAGGTTTAAGGTGAATGACTTATAAGTACGTAGTTTGAACTTCTTTGGTTAAATTTTTAACTTCCTCGCTGACAACTCTAGAGATTTCAGGAAGCTACGTTATATTGAAAGCCAGATATTTATACTATACCTATATATATATATTTATCTTATTATACGTCTTATATATATATATATATATATATAATACTATAATAATCTATTACCTATATATTATTATTGATATAATATATATATTAATCTGTACTATATAGTATACCTATATAAATACCTATCTATTCTCAATTTACCTCAATATATTATATATAAGTTATAGATATTTATATAGCTAGAATAATATGATATATTATAGTCATATTAATATCTATTAATATAAGTATATTATATATTATAAATATTTTTATTATAACATAATACTATTATTAAATTAAGCGTGACTAACATCACTTTACCTACTACCAACTTAAATGTGGCCTATTTTTCGCCCCGATTAGACCGCACTGGATGGTCTCGTTCAACCCTTACTCTGAGGCATCTTCATGAATGTCAGGTTCCTTATCGAGGTTGATGCTGTAAGCTTGAGTCATTCTGTAACGGGAATATCAGTTGCAATTCGCTCTCCCGTTAGCAGTATGAAAAGCTCCAAACGTGATGGAATGTTAGGTTTGTCGCTGTAAATTATTTTCTTGGGGCAATAGTTGCGTGTGGCTCGGACACCCATGATATTTTTGTGACCTGATGGAATTTTTTGCCTTTGGGGGCTTTTCAAGGTGTGTACTATATCAGTACATTAATGATTCTTATATGAATGTTTACACTAGCTACTTACTTCAATGTACCGTTAGCTATTTTTGTATAAACGTTTATATAGGAAATGTTATACCGGAAATTAATCTATCTACGCTTTCTTTGGATTACTTGTTTCTATAATTATTTGACTTTGTTATTTATAATACCTATATCCTCAAATAGTAATTTAATAGTTCACTAAACGGATATCTGACAAGGATCAAATGGAGCTGCTGTATATTTCATGCGAGAATTCGCCCTTGATGTAAACTAAACAGAACTTAATAAAAAGTATACAAACCAAATAATTATAACTATTAATATACATCATAATAACGTAAAACAAGCTCTTAATTTAATGTAAATATATAGATTATATAATAATAATATTACTAATTACTATTATAATTATAGATCATTATAATATAATAATTAATAATAATATCATAAAGATTTCATAATAATTAAAATCATTCATATAACTAATCAGAATCATAAAAATACTAAATATATTAGCTATTCATCATCTATATCTATCTATATATAATCTACCTATAATATATTATACTTAATATATTATTATGATATAGAATATTATATTATACTTAAAATATATTATATGTATATTATTGTATACGGTGGGGTTATGAAAGATTGAGGTAGAGTAGGGGCTAGGTATGGGCAAGGTGTTAGATCAGGAAGAGAGACGGAAAGCCGTGCGGGCGCCCTGCGTTATCGATGCGGATAATTTGGCGTTTGTGTGGTGAATCTGAAAGAGTTTCAGATGATTATTAGAGGGTTGTCTAAGGTGTTGTAACACGGGAGTTTGAAAGTATTTGTAGATAAGAGTAAGGTTATGGTAGTTAGTGAGGAGAGTTCGCGGATGTGAATCATGTTAAATGTAGACAACTGGAACAGTGTATCTGAGTCTCAAATGTGTTATATATAGTTGGGTTAAAGGAACGGATGATGCGGTAGTGTAAGAAGTGTAATGGTAGGGGATGGTTGGTGCATAAAATCCTTGGTGTGATTAATGGACTGTCTGAGTGCGCATTAGGGTTTTGTATTGAGGGTATGCTTTTCCTGTGTTATACCATGGTAATGTTTAATCGGTCGGCAATAGAGGTGTAGATCCTAAAGCAAGTGTTCAGTGGACATCTTAGGGCGCAGTCGTTGGATGAGAAGAATTGATAAATGAGAATGAACGTATTAGGGAGTTGTGTGGTGTGAAAACGGAAGTAAATGGAGAATACAATGAACTACATTGAGTGGTTGGTGGTCATTGGAAAGATACGTGATGTCGGTTGTGTTAGGAGTGAGTGTAACTGGTGGTGTGCTGAAAGTTCGACGCTGTTATTAGGAAGAAAAAACGGACTTGACGTCAGCTTGAATACTTGTAAACAAAGTGGACTTAAAACAATGCTGTGCCTTGTTCCTTTTGATTCTTATGGAATGTTATTGTATAATATGCCTTGGAACCTACCAGTCTTGCCCAATACTAAACTGTTATGTTTACCAAGCAACGATTTTTGAATATATTACACTAAACCGCGTCCTCCTTCTGAACGCCTCGATAGTCACGCTGCAAAGGTTGAGTGGCAATCCCGAAACGGACCAGTTGTATTCGTTTACTACTGTCTCTACGTTACATTGCTGATTTCCCCCCGAGATCTAGCTATTCATTACCGAGTCATACTATGCGATCCCCACCTCCCACATCTTTACCAACCTACACCTTACTTAGGGATGGCTTGAAACAGATTATAGAGCCTGAAGACTTTTCTGTCATGTTATGAGAGATTGGGTTCCATTCTCGTTCTAGCTCTACATGAAAATGAAAGTTCTATCTT
>JABUQX010059074.1:0-18018 GCA_015478945.1 Trachelipus rathkii | reverse complement strand
CGGTAGTACTTCGTTCGGTATCAGATTTGGGTGTTTAACCGTTTTCGCATTTTATCATTGAAACGCTTTCGCGTTTTTCGTGCGCTCCACTTCATATATATATATATATATATATATATATATATATATATATAACTATATATATATATCTCAAAATATATATATATATATATATATATATATAAATATAGAGCAACGTCTGTCGAACGACCACATAGATATATATATATATATATATATATATATATATATATATATATATATATATATATATATATATATATATATATATATATATATATATATATATATATACCAAACTCAAAGATGACAGGATATATCTCAAAAGTACGACACTTACAGAAAAACCAATTACATATTTGGAATCAGCAGATTATAAAGCTTATTATCAGAATGTAAAAAAATATATAGGCATTAGTATATATATCTTACCGTAACACCTGTTAACTATAAATATATCTCCGATGTCCGCGTAACGTCAGACGCAAACGTCACAGTCTCCGAGGCTGTAACTGTGACGTCATATGTACTTGTCATATATTTCGAGATTATATATATATATATATATATATATATATATATATATATATATATATATATATATATATTTATAAATGTATATACTATTTAGAAATATATATATATATATATATATATATATATATATATATATATATAGTAAATCAAATGTCCCAAATGGTTTTGAGATTTATAGAGTACGAATAGATTGTTGCGAATAAATGTCCCAAAAGTACTCATTTTTGGGATTTATTGTTTTTAGAATTATATGAATAACGAATACCACGGGTAGTCCGCCCCGATGTCGGAGTCGGGGTCTCTCGGCCTCTAGATGGACTAGGGGGGACTAATCCACCTCCGGGGATGGTTCCGGAACCCCCGCTTTTTGGTCTTTGGGTGTCGCGGGGTTCCTTCGCCCCTCCCCTCCGGGTATGAAACGTCCCCCTCCGTCCCCATATCAATCAGGCCCCTAAAAAGGAGTAAATACTCATTTGGGGGGCTCGTTGACTCCTCTGCCATAAAAGTAGCCCTAAACTTTACTGATCCACTGTGCCGTAAAACTATATATATAAGAAAACGAATCGTTTGTTGTTACCTGAGAAATTACAGTCGTGAAGAAAATAAAAGAATAAAAATAGTACTTTTCGTAAGTTAAACGCACTTTTAGAACCTAAAAATTAGGTTCTGTTAGAACTATAAATATATGAAAAGCTAGCGCATCTAAAAACAGATTTATTAGTTATTTTCGCAATATTATCACATTTAAAACATTTCTTTACCTCTAATATTAGCTTGTAAAATCGAAGAAAAAGAAACATTTTTGTCATCATGAACTAAATGATCCACACACTTGCGAAGCATTTTTTATACTAAAAGCAATCACGTGAAAAGAACTTTATGACAAAGAATTGTGAAACTTCCAAAAACTCAACATTTAAAATAAATATATATATATATATATATATATATATATATATATATATATATATATATATATATATATATATATATATATATATATATATATATATATATATATATATATATATATATATATATATATATATATATATATATATAGATATATATGATAACTTAAGAATGACGTCACTGTTACGAGCCGCGGAGACTGTCACGTGTGTGTGACGTCAAGCGGAGACAATTTCTACTTAACTGGTTACGGTAAGATAAGTATACTATTACCATATATATATATATATATATATATATATATATATATATATATATATATATATATATATATATATATATATATATATATATATATATATATATATATATATATATATACCTAAAATGATAAAAGTGTATTATTTCGATCCTTCAGTGATGCGTAGGCTTTTTACGAAGTGGGGCAGTTTTTTACTACATTGCTTAAATTTAAATTATTAGGTAGACATAACATGAAACGATGAAATTCTTTGAATTATATAGGGATTGTGGGTGTTTATGGAACATGAAAATATTAATTAAAAAAAGCTACAACTACAAATATAGTTAAAAAGAAGAACTGTTTGGCAGACACACAGTCAAGAGAAAAATGATTTTGTGTAATATAATTATTGTTAGAAAGTTTGGGAAAAGCCTATAAATATTGTTTTATTTACTATATAAAAAAGGGCCTTAAAGTAAGAAGTAGAATATGAAAGGTTATAGGAAAATGTTGAAGATCTTGGTAAATGTCTTCTTGACATGTATTTGCTGCAGGAAAGCAAAGAAAATTCTACTTTTGAAGTAGAGTAAGAATATGACTGCATGCAGATAAGAGTAATTGAATTGTACTTTGAATTATTAATTAAGCCTCAGCCTCAAGTGAATAGTTAAAGTTTACGTTATCCCTAACAAGAATATGTTAAATTTAAAGCTTAAAGCATGAGAGAGAGAGAGAGAGAGAGAGAGAGAGAGAGAGAGAGAGAGAGAGAGAGAGAGAGAGAGAGAGAGAGAGAGAGAGAGAGAGAGAGAGAGAGAGAGAGAGAGAGAGAGAGAGAGAGAGAGAGAGAGAGAGCTAAGCTTACTCGTAATTTAGAATATAATATATTTCTTACGGTTATTTCTCATGTCAGGAAATTTCTGCTTCTCCACAGCAAGATTACGAAAAATATTTCTTTCAGCGAATTTTAATTTCTTTAGTTTTCTGAATCGCGGGAATTTAACACGAAATCAGTTAATTATCCATGCTGTTGTATATCATTAGAATTAAATTAAAAGAATGTTTTCATTATACACATCTGCATTTCTATTTTTTTCAGGTAGAAAAACGTATCAAAATGTCTTTAAGGATTACTTATTACAATTTAGTTTTGTTGCTGATTTGTTTGACCATCGCCAAACTTTGCAGAATCACAAAATCATTATTGGAGGTATTCATTTTAATCATATATATATATATATATATATATATATATATATATATATATATATATATATATATATATATATATATATATATATATATATATATATATATATATATATATATATATATATGTTCGTGTGGGAAAGGGCGAGAGGACTGCCTAATTCCGTAATAGTTGAGAGAATTCCCAAGTAAGAGCCAGTTTAAAAGCTGACATGCCAAGATACTCTGCGTTTGGGAAAATAGTTGATAAAATAGATAACGGGAATGTGTCTCAGACATTATCAGTGAAGTACATGTAAGATTGAGCATAGCGGTTAAGTCTGTGGTGAGAGAGTTGGAGAGAGAAGGAATGAGCCCTTCTCAGTGGAGGAGGGATGCCCATATAGATTTCAGAAGAGCAGTGTCCATTTAAATAAGATAGAATAAGGAGAGTGACATAGCAATTATATGGGTTAAGAGAAAGAGAGAGAGAGAGAGAGAGAGAGAGAGAGAGAGAGAGAGAGAGAGAGAGAGAGAGAGAGAGAGTTAATAAGACGAAAAGCCCTAGAGTCCACCTTTTCAAGTAGAGCTGTGTGAGTGGAACCACTTGAGATGTGTGACGCATACTCCATACAAGAGCGAACGAAGCTCCTATAAAGGACAAGCAACTAGGGTGGCGTGAAAAAGGCTCAAAAACGTCCAGAACACCAAAACCATTAGAAGCTTCTTTTGGAAGAGATATAATGCGACTCTTCCAATTAAGATCACTGAAAAAAAGAAACACCAAGAATATTAAGGACAAACAAAGTTTGAGCTGAGTGTTTTCAAATAAGGTATTATAGTTGTGTGGAGGATTTTGTCTAATAGAAAGATGAAGGAACTTAGATTTTTGAGGCCAATGCCCTAATTACAAATTCGAGAAAGATTAGAAGTTAGTTGCTCCAAGGCTATCCCAGGGCAAGCTAATTGCTGTTGGAGGGCCATCATTCAAAATGAAACTAATAATGAAGGGTGGGGTCGCGGCATATGAGTGGATAGGTGAAGAAGTAATACGGAGGTCATTAATGAACAGTAGAAAAAGATTTAGGATATGAGAGAACCACTGAGGATCATCACTATTTATAGACTTAAAGAATGAAAGGTGACCGTCAGCTGCTATAAAACAACCGGAAATTAAATCAGAGAGAATGTCGTAGAGAGAAGGATAGATATCGAAAGAGGGAAGTTTAGATATCAAAGCTTTGTGTAAGACTCTATCAAAGGCTTTCAAGATGTTGATCTAATCCCACAATGGAAGATTCACCGAAATGCCGATTGGCAGAGGAGGAAAAATCAGAAAAAGGTAAGATTACAAAAATTGAAATGTATCTAAATATTCCTGTTAAGTATAGATTCAAAAACCTTAGAAAGAACAGAATTTATAAGATAGGACGATAGTTTGTAGGTTGAGAGGGTCTCCTTATTTCGAAAACGACTGAGTAAGCGCACATTCTAAGCATAAAGGGAGCATCAAAGTGGAAAGACAGAGATGGAATAGTTTACCAAAGTAGGTTCCAAGCTCACTAGCTCAAGATTTGAGAACAACAGATGGAATACCATCAGGACCATACTCCTTCTTAGCTTTAAACTCAGAGAGAGCAGAACTAATATATGTAGAAGAAATTGTAATATTAAGCATAAATTATTTGGAGGGTGTGGGGGAGTAGGAATAACTCTGGTATCGTCCAAAGAGGAATAAGAGGCAAGAATTGGGCAAAGAATTCAGCTTTAGCAGAAGGCATAATAGTAATTGAGCAGTCTGCATATATTAGAGGAGGGGAAGAAGAATCAACTATGTTAAAGTTGACATTCTTTTGCAAAATTAAAAAAGGCGAGTGAAGAAGAGGAAACGGAAAAATTATTGAATTTTCTGGAGGTTCTGGAGTTCGAAATCGACGGTATTTCCGGAAGTCAGGTTCTCTGTGACTAACAGCACGAGAACAAGCAGAGTTAAACCAAGGTATGATAGGCTTAATTGAAGGGAAATAATATAGAATGTACGTTTCCATGCCAGAGAGAATCACCTCGGTTACGCGCCCTGCACATTCCGTAAGGCTTCTCCGACCGAGCAATAGTCGCTTCATGGGATGTCAAAGATAAACGACGGTATGTCCGACCAGTTTGCGGCACCGAAGTATCAAAAACGCCGTATGCGTGGTTTTTTTCCGCGGAAGACTTGAAAGGATAGAAAAGAATTCATAGATAAAAAGATGAATGGAGGAACGCACAGGATGAAAGTGTTTAACGGAATAAGAGGATGGATCAAAGATTAAGAAAGTACTAGAATGTTGGGTTCATTTTAAAGACAAACAGAGACACGAATAGGGATCTGCACCAATTGCTCGAAGCTATTCTAGATAGAAAAGTGATAGGCAAGTTCAGCAGCTGCATCTTGAGAAATAAAGGAAAGCCATTGACGGTGGTGAACGTTGAAATCACCAAGAATGGTGACATCAGAGAAATGTGAAGAAGAGAGAAAGTGGTCTAATTTGAAGTTTAAGTAGTCTAAGATTTTAAGATAGTCAATTAAGTTAGGAGACAGATAAACAGAACAGATGAATGTAGTGGAACACTGACAGGAAAGCTATAGAAGTAAACTTGAAAATTTGGAAGACTCCAAATCAGTAACACGATAACAAACAATATAATTCTTCAAATATGCATAATTAAGGATAGAGACAGTAAGAGGCAACAGAGTAGGGTTGTTGTGAGAAGGTTCAAACACATGAGTTCCAGTTAAGATTAAGAAATGAGGTTTGGAGGAAGAGAGGTGGTGCTCAAGAAAGTGTAAATTAGAATAAAAGCCACAAAGGTTGGTGAAACTAGTGAAGTAAGTAAACCGTGCATCAGAAGAAGCCAGTAAATCTTTGACGGTACTAACAAACAGAGACCATTAACTCCCAAGTGATTTGGCTGGAGGAGCGGATGAGTGGCTAGTTTTGGAAGCCTCCACTCTTGGCTCCTTCGAGGCCAATTATGTGGTTGCCATTTTTTATTTTTTATTTTTATTAAAGGAAAGTGTTTACTGTAATGGTGCTCTATGATTTGCGATAAAGAGTGTCTACTCCAATGTAAGAAGAATATGGATATGAGATCCAAGGGGGAGAACCATTATTCACTAGACAGATTTCGGATGTACCATAGCTCTCCATATATGCCCAATGGGGAGAAATCTCATCGCTTTAAATGCCCTATGTTTCTTCCATATATATATTAATATATACTATATATATATATATACTATAATATATATATATACTAATTAATATTATATATATATATTATATATATATATATATATATTATATATATTATATATTATATTATATATATATTATATAATATATATATATATATATATAATACTTATATATATATATACCTTTATTATTATTATTATATACACTATACTTCATATATATATCTACATTATATATATATATAACAAAAACTATATTTACACATATTTTATACATGTATATAATATATATATATATCTAATATATATATATTATTATTATTATTATTGGTGATAATTGGTTTAGAGCGACAGACCCAAAATCGATCATAACCAGAAATCTATGTCCTTCTATCTAAACCACAAACCGCAAAACTGATAACAAGGCGAAGAACGGCGTCACTTCAAAGGTGCCGCCGGTCGAGAAAAGGTCATATGGTTATATTTTGACATTACTCTACTACTCAATATTCTATATTCTATTATTTCGTTTAATTGGCTTACGATTTTTACGATTAATGTTGAAGGAATAAACGGTATAAGCGCCTACTCCTATGTTATTGGATACGAGGAATCGATTGGTGTGTATTAAAGGTGTTAGGATGGTTCCTTCTATGAGTTATTACCCTTCCCCCCTTTTCTATATTCTAGCACGTTCCGACCTATATTGTAGAATACACCTGTATTAGTGTCTACCCCCTATGTTATAAGGATGCGGAATCGATTAGTGTATATTTGCAAGAAAAAAAGAAACCCCCTTTAAGGTTTATTACCCTTACCCCCCTTTTCTAGTGCGATCTATGCTAAACATTTTGGTGTTCTGGAGCTATGAAATCGATCTTGGTGGCGACTAGTATGTTTTGATATATGTGCGTCGGCACTCTAACGTGTGTGCCGGCGTGGCTTTTATCGTTATCGGTTTTAGAAGCGCAGTTGCGTTGCGTTTTGCGGGATGGCGGATTCACCCCTTCACAGGAAAATACCATCGTGGTTGATATCTTGAAGAATAATGAATGTTTACGGGATCTTTCTCCGCGTTATTTATCTTTTTTCCGTCATGCGGGGCAAGCCTCAACCGGACTGACGGAAGGGATTACGAACCTTCTATATCTAACCACATAAACCGCAAAGGTCATAAAGGGACTCCTTTTTATCTGAACCGCAAACTCGCAATAGTGACCGCAATATAGGTCAATGCTTTCTGTGACTCAAATTTTTGTGTACCGTCCGAGCTCGAGAAAAGGTTCCGTGTTATCTATATTTCTATAGTGCATATTAATTCTATAGGTATTATAATTCTATAGGCTTTATACTTTTCTATAAGGCTATATTTCTAGCTTCTAGCATCGTGTTCCGACCAATATTCTAGAAAACACCCGTATTAGTGCCTACCCCTAGGCTATTATTTGGTACGGGGAATCGATTGGTGTATATTAGAAGGAGTTAGCTAGGATGCTCCTTCTATGAGTTATTACCACCCCTTTTTCTAGCCGTTCGTGAAGCACTTAGTTTTATTCGCTAATGAGTAGTGAGATAAGTTAGAGTTTAATCTCGTAGTTCAAGCTCGAGTCACGCTACATCTGAGAACCGTGTGTTCCCTCTGCGATACCTCAGTGAGGTAAGATCCACCTCGCGGCTAACGCTCTCTGCGTGAGACCGTACTCCATCTTGTATCGCTATGGTTACAGACATATCCGATATTGCATTGCATTAGTACAATAATCGACACTGCTTGAATCATTCGACTGCGGTTTACGACGGATCCGATTCACTCCTAAAAAGAGTTAGTATTAGATATTACCTACCCCCCTTGATTGCGTATTGCAATGCAACATTGCAATGTTTGATAAATTTTGCAAATGTTGCAAACAAATTTGCAACATTTTGCAACATCGATATTTTGGCGTATTAAGACTTTTATGGATCAAATTATGGGTTTTCGGGGTCCGTAGAAGCGTTTTCCGGGTTCAACGACGCGATTGGATTCAAAACCCGAGTCTCTGGCGCACGCACCGCCCCGCCCCGCGTCACATCATCTTTTTCGCTTTTGTCGTCTCGATTTTCTATATCTCGGCTACCTTTTTTTTTCTGACTATCACATTTTCGAACCTTATCATAGAATCCGCAGCCAACTATGGTCCTTCAGGGGTAATTGTATATATTATATATATGTTATATTATATATATAGTATATATATATTATTTATTTATATATATTTATATACTTAATTATATATATTATATATATATAATAGATATAGATATATATATATATTATATAATTATACCCGCTTTTTTACACCTTACGAGAAGGAGGTTACGGCCTCATACTTGTCCCCCCTAATTCTGCCTCCCTTTAACTCCTCCTCTCTCCTTTATGAGGTTTTGACTGATATTTCGTCTTGGCCTTGATAATTTCGTGTTCTTTGACCCTTGAATTTCGGCCTTTGATTCCGTCATCAGGGCAGCTAGAAATTGACCGTTTCGATTAAAGTTCGTGAGGGATAGCTGAGGATTAAGTTCAGCACTATAGTATGACTATCTTAACGCAATACCTGTATAGGATACTTCCTATACATTTGGAGGTCTATGTCAGGTATTCTGCCCTAACTTGAGTGTCTGTATGTACTATCCTAACCTCACACCTCACACACACAATCACACACCAACCACACACACCACAAAACACACACCACCCCACACACCTCGATATTTTGATGCTCACTTTTGAAATAACCTCAGCTTTGAGTGCCTCAACTTTGATGCCTCAACTTTGATACCTCAGCGTTTGATTGCCTCAACTTTGATACCTCAGCTTTGATGTCTCAACTTTGATGCCTCAGCTTTGATGACTCATCTTTTGATGTCTCAGCTTTGATGTCTCAACTTTGATGCCTCAGCTTTGATGACTCATCTTTTGATGTCTCAGCTTTGATGTCTCAACTTTGATGCACATTTAAAAACCAACTGGAAATTCTTTTTGATGTCGCTCATGCAGATGATGGTTCATTTTTGCTTTTGTAAAAAAGCATAAAAAAACGAAAAATGAAGTAAGACAGAAGAAGAAGAAGAAGAAGATGAAGAAGAAAGAAGAAGATAAGAAGAATGAGAAAGAAGAAGGTATTATTTAGTTAGAGTCTCGTTAACACAGTCTTAGAGGAGATAAAACTCAACTGGGATGTATAATTTTTGATGTGGATAGAAAAGAAAAATGATACCTATTTTTTAGTTAAGTTAAAGTTATAGATAAAGTTAAAGTTAAAGTTAAATTTTTGAAAAACATTTTTGTTTTTTGAAAAACATTTTTGTTTTATAGAAAACATTTTTGTTTTTTGAAAAACATTTTTGTTTTTTGAAATAACAATTTTTTTGTTTTGTTGAAAAACATTTTTTTGTTGTGGTGCAAAATATTTTTTTGCTCAGACATTTCTTCCCAGAAAAAAGTTGTCAAATTTCCGACGAAAACACGGATTTCTTAGGGACCATAAAGACAATAAAGCAGTAAACATAGCTCACAAAACAGCCACCAGGGAATTGGTCTCCCACCCACCCTTCGTGCGAGCGGGCCCTCGTCGTGTTTACTTGGCTTTACTGCTATTACGAATACTTTTATTATTTAATAATAATATATATATATCCCACATAGTTTTCTTTTACAAACTTAAGACATTTCATCAGTATACACCATGCTTTTTTTCGTCTGTGCTCCTTACTTTTGAAGGTACACACCATAATAATAATAATTTTGCATAAACGATTTAAAACATATATACAATAAGTTTTCTGTTATGTGATGAACTTAGCATTAGTAATTGAGTAATGAGGCTAAACAAGATTTTATTTTAAACAGAAAATAATTTTAATTTAGCAAAAAGTTGGCATTATTTTAAAATATTAAAGAATATATATAGTTATACTTGTATGATGATATTATTGATTGAGTTAGTATGTTATAGGTAGGTGAGATTTATGATAAGTTATTAGTAGGTATGGAATACTAGATGTGAGGGTGTATTTAAAAAGTAGTTTTATCTTGTTGAATCTTACAATAATTTTTGTATTAGTATCATGATGTATATAATGTATTATTAATATATCTTAGTAACGAGCTGATTATCAATTGTTGTTTTACTTAAAGGTTACAATTTTCAAAAATTTAATTACGATTTTGATAGACTGAATTACATGTGTAATAGAATTACTGGGTGGGGGTTTAATTTTAGGCTATAGAACTGGATATATCTTTATATATATATTATTATTACGTTTATATTAATTCATTATATAATATATATATCTATATATGTACATATAACGTGCTGTGTTTACATACAGATAGTTTTTTAAAAAATTATAGAACGCAGTCACAAAAGAAGAGAGCATACCTATGATTATAAATGACGCCATTTACATATAGCATATGTTAGATAGTATTTACTATAGATTAAAAGATAAGGAGTTTTCTCATAACTACATATATAAATGACGCCATTAACATATATATATATATTGATTTAATTATCATTTCGCAGTATACACCATGGGATGTAAGTTGGAAAACTGTGCATCTCTATATTACACGTCTCAAAGCTCCTATTCCTTTTTGATAATAACATAGGAAATAAAATATTCTGCGAGATGCACCATACCCATTCTTCAGCATATTCAGGCTCTATAGATTGCATTTTCTCATGCCAAAGAGAAGTAAAGGTATCAACATTAGTTGTCGTCAGCAAGCTGCTATACATTCTATTATAAGGTTTTCCCGATATTTCTCCTTTGCTATCTGTGACATTGTTCCCGCCGTTTGCTTCTAAAGCAAATGGAATTATCGCTATTATTTCTCCCACAATTTTTTTGCCACATTTCCCTTCTTGTTATTATTTTCGTAACAATGTTGTAGATATATTCTTCATGCGAATGAGTATCCTAGCATCTCCCGTATTCGTTGTACGCTCTGAATTTGTTGGTTTAGCTGGAGCAGTAAGGTTTCCATTATGATTACGGTTAATGACTAGCTAAATAACATATGTAATCTCTTGTTTATTCGCAATTTATAGAGATGAAGAATGTAAACAAGCTATCCTTAGTGCTTATTTAAATACATCTACTGCGGTCCCTAATGGATATTTCACTATGAGCTGATGTATCAGATATAACATACTCAGCCTTTACCCATTCTTCCACAGTATCAATATGTCAATAATACGGAGGAATTCTTCAACAGAAATGAACAAAGGTGTATCATGATACACCTACCGTAGGAATACAGGCAAGTAACGATCACCGTTGAGGTTTTAACGATACAAATATAAAAGTACAAGGCGTCGGTGGAATAACAAAAGCGTCTTCGTAAAATATCGTGATAAACAAGTTTGAGAGTTGAAGAGCAGAGGCCAATTGTAGATTAATCAATAGAGAGATGTACTTGGCTGAGACAAACTTGTGTATTATAAAAACCAGTTCAAATCTATAGAAATATATTTTCAAACCGAATTCATATAAGAAAAGTAAACAAGATTGTACAACATAACCTCCTTATCAACTCAGAAAGTCAATATAATCACGCCTCATCGACAGCGACAAACATGTTTTACAGAAGGATTAGGCATATACAAACTAACCTGATAATAAATGTATACAAAGGAGATCTAATAAAAATACATAAATTAACAATGTCGAAAAATGATCTTTGACAAAACAAAACAAAAACGATATTGAAAACTGAAAACAAACAAATAATAATAATAATAATCTATAATCTTGAAAATATTATTATTATTATAAGATATATAAGAATATATTTATATATGTGAATATATATATATATATATATATAGGTTGTAGGCCTATAAATTAGTTAGTTATATAGTATATATAGCTATATGTACTTACAGAAAATAGCGTTATTTTAGCAACTATGTTTGGTATATAGTGTAAGGGGAGTAGATATATATATATAATAACTGTATACTATTTAAATATATTATTGAATGTTGTCTCTTCAATGCTGGCTTACGAGACATCATTAAGATTATATCGGAAGGTCATACTCTACCCAACATCTGCACAAATGCCAGTTATCTTCGTTATTAGATCTAATATACTTTTCCATTCTATCACTTTCGGAGTGGTAAGCTCTCAGGCTCTGATTATCACGCCTCGTTCGGTTGTTTGCGTATCCTCCATGAGGATATCATTCATCTAGAAGGGTGAAGACCCCGGGATTTCGGTTGGAAAGATGTTATTCCTTTATATATGTTATATATGTATGCTATTTTGGATTTCTTTATATTGGAACAATAATTGGCTTCTCTTCTCTCTCTTCTCTTCTCTCTCTCTTCTCTCTCTCTCATCTCATATATATATATAATTATAATAATGTATTTATTATATTATATATAAATTTATATATATATATATATTATATATTTATATATATATACTAGTATATAATATATATACTATATATATATAATTTTATGTATATTAGTGTAAGACTTTGGCTGCTATTTCCACGTTGGACATATCCGTTATCTATATTTGCCCTACGAGTCTGCTGAACTTGGTTCCGTAAATATCCATGTTACCATTTCCGGGTATTGGTGAATATCCCTTTTATCTCTTAGACTTATTTTGTGTTCTGTGTGCTTCCATAAGATTCTCCTTAATCTTTTCTTCTCGAAAACTTACTTTTAGGAGTTTACTCTGATCGCTTTAGCCAAAAATGTATCATAGGTGAGTACCATGTTGTTGATTCTGTTTAAAAGGTTGATGTATTTAATTTCCCAATTGATGTAGTGATTATCCTACCGAATTTAGCAATGATTTCGTTCTTTGAATAAAGAATATCGACCCTCGTCATGACGTTGACATATTTGTGCATTGGGGAAATCAATATTCCGAAAATGATGAATGATATCCGTGCTCTTTTATTAGATCACAAGAGAAAACCTCGACGGTCTGTTAGCCTTAGCGTCAGATGGTATGGTGGACAAATATGCAATATAACAGACGTGTTTTATGAGTTCCGACGAATTACTTTGTGTATTACAATACACTGCTGAAAATTATGGGTTGAATGATACAGCGTCTCTAATCACATCAGGTGTTATTATTAAGATCGATTTGTAGGATTAATTAACCCTAATACAAGTTTGGGGGTGGAGATTCATAGATGATAGAAATCTCTACTGATTTGTTAACTCCATATCTCTAAATTACTGCTCAGACACGAATAAATGCTCGTTGATCATTAGGGAAATCGGCAGACGACGCAGCGTGAAGCACTACATAGTTATTATTTAACCCACAATAAGGTTCAATGGTTTTCATGAGGTTAGAGGCCCATCCCAGGATAAGATATATATATGACTGTGTCGATGGTCGATGAAGAAATAATTGAGTGAATAACTAGTTGTACGGTAAAGACAGGGAACCATGTTAAGCCGATTATGTTATTACAAGCTCAATTATATGTTATCGAGGCATGATTATACATTTAAAGAACTTAGTAATACTTAGATTCGGGAAATATATTAATCATTATCTTAGGCTATTACTTACAATAATGTTTTAAGTATTACGTGTTTAGTTCGTCAGCTTGATAGGAATTCCCTTTTACGTTGAATGATCCTGACCCAAACATTATGGTGTGTATTGTCAGGAGAGAAACTTGCCTTCCGGTATGTAATCGGATGAGTTTAGTAGAATTTGAAAAAGTATTATGAGATCTAATAATCGAAGAATATAATATTGTCGCTGTAAGAGGACGGTTGGAACGATTAAATCGTTATATCTCTCGTTAGAGTCCAGATCATGTATAGGATATCATTCAAGCATACTATCTCTTATACTGTACTTAATAAAAACTATTATTACTGTTACTATTTATATATATATTAGACTACGAATATATTTAATTATATATCTATTAAATAGGGTGAACTAATATATAGTACAAAATATTGTAATTGTATAATTTTTAGTTATAACTTGCTAAAATTCATATAAGTTGTTTTACTTATTTATATGTATTTATATGTATTGTACTATTCTATTCTACTATGTTTTAATCATTGTAGTATATAATTCCATTTATATGACAAAAGTAATATTATATATTCACGGGAGTTATAAATTGTATTTAATATTATTATATAATTATAATGAATTATTATGTTGATGTATAGTAATTACATTTAAGTAATACTAGAATGTGTATTCAGTTTATGAAAATATGCGTCGAGGATAAGGATGGGTTTAGTGTCAGAAAGAAAGGGGAAAAGTAAGGTATAATGTTTGTTGTGTTTATGTCATAAAGATACGCATTTTACCTTACGTTGTAATGAATTATGCGAGTAGTAGATATCCGGTATCGAACGTATTGTAACCGACTAATATAGTCAGCTAATAATTGTAAAAATGACCATATATACCTTAGATTAAACAGTTTGAGTGGCGACCTCCGATGATGTATAGCGTTTGGCTTGAGTCGGTAAGTCTTGTACTTGAGTTTGATCAAGGAGGTTAATGTTGTTAATCTTGTTTACTTTCTGAAAGAGATTAATTGCGGGGAAGGTATTGACCTGTTAGATAAATATAATTACTACAGTGAAAAAAAAAAAAATGGGTTATGTATGAGTCGTGTTGTTGTAGTATACAACCAGTTCCTTCCATACACTTTTCCGATCGTGAGAGGCTAGACTACCATGGCTTCGTGCGTGTGCGACACTCCAAATAAAGGGTTAACGAGTATAATTTACGAGGGACTCATATATATATGATGCGCCGTGACTTGTTATGTCTTCGGTAATATTTTGTTGCGTAAACCCTAACAGCGAGTGCAACTCAGTATAGCATTAGCCTGTTTCCTACGTAGGTGTACATGGATACAACAATAGTTCACTTTCTGTGAAGGTTCCTCACGTAGATTATTGATAGCCGTGCGAAGAGTAGGAATGGGTAACAGGACGCCGCCTGGAGTAATGGTGATATCTGAATCACCATCGATCATAGTGAAGATATCTCATATAGAGTATAAGAGGTATGATTAATAATAGAATAAGATGTGTTTTCTCCATATTGACGAGATAGTGCTTAAAGTATATGAGTTAGTACGTACATTACTAGGATAACCATTATCTCAGCTAACACATGTTCAATACGTTACAGAAATAGGTCCTGTTTAACATTCGTCATAGGAGAATATTACAACACTTTTGTTAAAAATTAAAAGAAGAAATATTAATGCATCTTGACAAATGACGTAGACATATTTGACGAATTAATACATCTAGCCTTAATGGTATTGTGTATATAAACATTTACACATTAGATAAGTAATATGGGTAAAAAAACCTAATAAGATATATGTGTCATTGATAGAAGTGTGTGTTGTGTTGGGGTGGTCAAGCAGACTTGCTGGACGAGCACTCAATGTGGTGAGAAGTAACAGAGATGTGACTTCTCTTTGGCTATGAAGAAAATGGAAAATCGTATATAGAGCGATTCTTTGAATATGCGCTGAAGAATGGTTGGAGCACTCGAGATATTTATTCCTCTATGTTATTTCAAATGAATATGGAGCTTTAGGAGAGAGCTATAGTGAGTAGAGAAATGCACAGTTCAACTTGATGACATCCCATTGTGGATGTAATCGCAGTCAAATGTGAGGAGATGAGAGAGACCGAAGAAAGCATTGAATGAGTGATGAAAGATAGAATTAATAGATAAGAGATGAGAATAAAGGTATATATAAAATATAGAGATATAGATATATTATATTATATATATATAGAAATGAGATCAGTATTAAACTCACCAAATTCTTTTAAAACCCTAACTGGGTATTCAGGCCTATAATAATAACTAGTTATTAAAGGGACAGATATTACACATAAAGTGCACACGCAACATTGATAATTTATTATATTATATGTTATACCTACAAGTATATAGTTAGGATAATAAATTAAGATTCTTTTAATAACAACTATAGAAATTAATAATAATTTAAATATTAAAAACTATAAAATAAGTTATAGGTAAAGATATTTATAAAAATCAATTATAACTGTTAGTAATAATCAATTACAATTGTATAATTCTCAGATTTAATATAAATTAAATATAATATATAGTTATATATAAATAAGAATAATAAATATTTTATATAATTATATTAGTTTTAATAAATAATTATATAATATTAATAATAAAATAATATAATAATTAATTATAATATAATTAATATATAATTATATTATATATTATATATATAAACTATAATTAAAAAAATATGATGTAGATAATAATAATATAATAATAATAATATAATTAGATGATATTAATAATAATAAGAGAGTTATTATAAATACCATATATATTGTAATAAACAAACTTATAATAATTTAATATATCATTAATAGTATATATATAATTATAATAATAATATATTTATATTTATTAATTTATTGTAATTATATATATATATTTAATATATTATATTATATTATATTAATTATATTTATTATTATAGTATAATTTAATTGATATGTATCATATAATGGTTATTAATTAATTTAATATTGATCTCATTATTTAAAAATATTATTATTTACAAGTTCTTATTTATTCTATCTTAATAATATATATGATTCTTTATTATTCAGAAGAATTTATTATTTCAGACTTAATTCGAATATAATAACAATAAAGAAGTAAAATTTATTAATATTATTTTAACCATAAATTTGCCTGCTACTTCGGCCTAATGATTCATACGTAGATACTAATATTTCCTATTTAAATAGTCTATACGATATAACTAACAATTATTTCAAAGTTCTAAATATAAAATATATTATTTATAAAAATAACATCCATGTTTAACTCTATAATAAATAAAAGCTTTAAAACAATAATTTTGTATACGATAAATATCTAAAAATCTAAAAAAAGATATCATCATTCTGTTATTTGTCATATATATCATACTGTTTTATGACAATCAAATGAGTATAACTAGGTATTTACCTTGACTCGAGAGTAACACTCCAAAATTCAAAAACATTCAAGCATTCATATTGAAAACCAATAGAAGAAAATAAACACTTAATTCAAGAATATAAGAACGTCAATGACCTTTGTCATATATTTGAAAATTCAAATCATTTAAAAATTTTTATAGAAAGACTTAGACAACTGTCCGTACTAAACTTCACTTATGAAATTATAAAATAAAAAATGCATTCTCGTAACTTATTTGGGTTTTTAGATTAAAGGAAAAAATTTTAAAATACAATAAAGTTAACTACAGATTGATCGTCAATTATGTTAGAGGACACAGGAGAAAAAAAATAAAAACATGAACACGAGATGAAACACCTATCACAGATATTAATGAAATAATCTTAAGTTCTAGTTTACGTGATACAAGGAAACAAAATGAAGAGATATATAGTAGTTAATTAGTAGATAACTCAATAATAAACTAATTAATAGGATAAGCATGTTAAGCCCTCATAATGTAAAATTAGAAAAGTTTATGAAAAACTTCAGAACAACAGTTTGTAACTGCAAATAAAATAAACGTTCAAAACACCGAGAGGCTGGAACAGGAAAGCAAGGTCGGATAGACTGTGAGGAAAAGCGATAGAATGGGACAAATTGGCTAAGTGTGAAGAACGAAAATTGGAAACTGCACCCTGAGTCCGAGGCTATATTGCAAGTGAGATTTATCAGGACTGCTGTTAAATAGCTTATAGTCCCTAAAACGATTTTCGTGGATAAGTTAATCTTTTCTACCAAGACACCGAGACATGTATCCTCAATCTCTCGT
>JABUQX010059073.1:7500-22500 GCA_015478945.1 Trachelipus rathkii | reverse complement strand
TACTAATAATAATATAATAATAATAAATTAATAATAATAATAATAATAATAATAATAATAATAATAACAATAACAATACCTAATAATAATAATAATAATAATAATAATAATAATAATAATAAAATAATAATAATAATACCTTTAAAACAAGGATGCCATCATTTGAATCTTTATCATTAGTATCATCTTCATACCGAACAATATTTTCATTTTGAAGTTTTTCTTCTTTTGTTTCGTTTACACATGAGTGTTCCTTAAGAAGACTTAATATTCTATTACGTATTTCTCTCCGAACAGAAAGAAAAGTGGAAAGTGATGCAAATGAAACCCCATCAATATCCAGGTCACCTGCTTTGTTCTGAAAGTTATACAGAATTTTTAACATTGAAAACATATAATGAACAAGTTTTCCTTAAAATATAACCATTAAAAAAGTGAAAAGTCATAAAACTAAAACATTAGATTTTAAAATATTTAAGTGTATAATTTCAATATCTTTATAATAAAATTTATCTAGTTAATGAACATAGGAAATGGATGAGCATAATTAATAATATAAGTACTTCAACCTAAGATGAGCACACTAATAATGTAAGTTTAGATATCTATAAAGCATGTAAACTAAATTTTTTTTTTTGTTGATTATTCTTCCTTTATTGCAATGTACATCAGCACATATTTAATAAATGTCGCATCTGACTACCTATCTTTATTCACTTTTACCTAATGGGACCCTGATGCAATCAATTCCATTTTCTCAATACAAGGTAACCCTACTCATTATGGCCCTACTCATTATGTTTGCATTCCAAACGCTTTCCTTCCCAAATCTCTCTTTTACAAATTACTTTTACTTACTTTTGACTTCACACCACACAACTCTATAATACGTTCATTCCTCATTTTATCTCTTCTTCTCACACCTAGCACGCCCCTAAGATTGTCCATCTGACACATGAACGTTTATATCTATACTTCTTATTCCAGATCATAGTTCTCACACCTATACAATAACACAGGTAACAACATATCCTCATGAAAACCTAGGGCACTCAAGACATAGTCCCTTTACATCCACCAACGATCTAATTGCACCAGTCACCTTCCTGCCATTCACAACATTACACTCTGCATCATCCGTTCCCTTTTCATCCAACATATATCCTAAATATTTATACTCAGACACTTGTTCCAGCTGCGTCACCATCTAACATTAACTTCACACCGAGGACTTGTCCTCCATCACAACCATAACCTTACTCTTATTCTACGTTTACTTTCAAGCCCCTCCTTGTTACACACCCTGCCCAAAATCTCTCTTACCAATCCTCTCAAACTCTCTTCAGATTCGCCAAACAAACCAAATCATCCGCATATAATAGAAGGGCACCCTCCACCTCACCTCCGTTCTCCATCATTCTAACACCAATTTCTTGCCACACCCATCTCTAATTCTTTCATAACCCCATTCCATATACAAATTGAATAAATAACCAAGGAGACAACACACAACCCTGCCTTACTCCACTATTAATACTAAACAATCACTTTTGACACCATTTTTTTTACAACGCCTCACTATTGTCATACATTCTTTTGATTCCATTCAGAAGCCTACCACCAACCACCATAATATCATTAACACCTGTCATAGAGCTCCCTATTAATCCTATATACGCCTGTTGCAAATCCCATAAAACCTAAATACAATTATTCATTTCTTCTCCCCTCATTTTCTCAATCTTGTTCAATGTAAAGATTTGATCCACACATTCTACCACTTCTAAAACGGCACCCTTGTTCTTCACCAAATCAGTCCTTCAGTCATTCGACGAACTCTTTCGCCCAAAATACCAGCATATATCTTCACTACAACACTCAATAAAACTATTCCCTTATAATCCACATTTCCCCTATTCTCCCTTACCCTTATATAAGGGTACTATTACTGCTCTCCTACAATCCCTTCCCTCGAAACTATACCCTCCATAACGCTTATTACAACAACTTGAAACAATCAATCCCATCTCCCTCCGTTCCTTGATCATTTCACCAGTAATTTCATCTATACCTGCAGATTGCAGTTTTTATTATATATATATATATTATATGTATATTTTATATATATATATATATATATATATATATATATATATATATATATAATATATATATATATATATATTATATATATATATATATATATATATTTATATATATATATATATATATATATATATATATATATATATATATACGGTATATATATATATATATATATATATATATTATATATATATATATATATAATATATATATAATTATAAATATATATAATATATATAATATAATATATATATAATATATATTATATATATATATATTATATTATATAGGGGAAAGTGAATGGGAGAATACTAATTGAGAGGGTAAGAGATTTAACGGAAGAGAGAATGGGAGAACAAGGAGGATTTAGGGTGGGAAGGGGGTGTGTTGATCAAGTATTCACAATTTAAAGATGCTTGTGGAGAAAGGTATAGAAAGGCAAAGGGAAAGTGTTATGGGTGTTTATTCTGGAGAAAGCATATGGATAGAGTGAAGAGGAGGGGAATTATGAGGGTGCTTGGAAGGACATGGAGATTAGGGGGTAATAGGTTAAAGGTGTTAGGGCCTTTTATAGGAATAGGCAGAATGTGTGTGAGAGTATTAGGCGGGGGGAGAGAGTGAGATGTTTGGAGTGGAGAGAGGGTTGAGACAGGGATGTTGTATATGCACGTTGCTTATTCAACTATTTATGGAGAGTGTTTGCAAGAGGAAGTGATGAGGAGAGGAGAGGGGTGGAACTGATGGATAAGGGTGATAGATGGGAAGTGAACATGATACCATTTGCGGATGATACTACCTTGGTGGCGAAAGGATTCAGAAGGGCTGTAGTATTTGGTGTAGGAGTTTGAGAGAGTGTGTGGACAAAAGGGTCTTAAGATAAATCCAGGTAAAAGTAAAGTGTTAGTGTTTGAGGAGGAGGAAACAGATGAGGGGATGCGGTTAGAGATTAGAGTAGGAGGAGTAGTATTAGAAGAATTAAAGGTTTTCAGATATTTAGGGATGGATTTGGGTAAGGAAGGAGGGATGAAGGAAGAGATAGATCACAGAATAGGAGAAGGAATGAGAGCATTGAGTGGTTTGAGGGAATTATGGAAAGGGGGGGATTTATCACAGAAAGTTAAGATAAGTATGGTTGAAAAAATTTGTGTACCAGCGGTGTTGTATTGGGTGTGAAACAGGGGGGTTGAATGCTAGGTCCAAGAAGAAATTGGAGGTGTTTGAGATGAAAGGGTTGAGAGCGGTATGTGGGGTTAGTTAAAGAGAGAGGATTAGGAATTGGTTGAGAAGAGAGAGATGTGAGTGGGTGAATGGTATGGAGGGAAGAGCGGAGTAGGGAATTATAAGATGGTTTGGACATCTGGAGAGAATGGAGGAGCAGAGGGTGGTTAGGAGAGTTTGGGAGGCGGAGAGGATAGGAAGAAGAGGAATGGGGAGACCAAGAAGAAGGTGGATGGATGGAATAAAGGAAATGCTGGAAGAGAGAGGGATGAGGGTGGAGGGAGGTAGGGTGTTGGCGAGAGATAGAATGGAATGGAGGAGGTGGGTGAGGGCGAGATGAAGGAAATATGTATTTAGGGAAGCTGCACATACCACTACCCGCTTAAGCGGGAATAAGTGTCTGTATAATAATAAAAAAGTGTTATTAATATATATATATATATTATATAATATATATATATATATATATATATATATATATATATATATATATATATATATATATATATATATTATATATATAAATATTATATATATATATATATATATATATATATAAGGTTTGACGACGACAACGACTATGTGAATGATGATGATGATAAAATAAAATAATAATAATAATATAAATAATAATAATAATTTCATACTTACTTTTAAAATGGCTTTAAGTAAACTTCCAGTTAGTTTTCTGGGATAAAAGTCAGCCCATTTTGGATGAACCAACACCTTAGGGTGAAAAAAATAAAAAAAATAAAAAAAAATAAAATATATTTTGGTTTTTAATTTCAAATTTTAATTTAATTTTAAATGAATTTATCCTAGACATGGTGCGTACTCCATACAAGGATGGATAACATTCCTATACAGATTAAGGAAATAGGGAAGTGTGAAATAGTTCAAAGAACTGCAGAACACATCACTTTTAAGAAGCTACCTTAATGAGAGAGAGAAACGATACAATCCTTCCCAAGAAAAATCATAAGAAAAGGAAACCCAAAAATATTAAGGACAGAGTCCTTTATCTTTAATATTTTTGTTGATTCCTTTTCCTGAAAGTTTAAGTTGCTGTTTTAAAGATTATGTAAAGAAAATATTTGAATTATACTTTTTGAAGCATTGAAAACAATCATGTTATCCCTGTCCTAATTTTTCTAATAAATCAGCCCTGGAGGCAAAGGCTGAAAGTCAACCAAATTCCATAAGAGTTAAGGAAAATTTCAGAACCAGGCCATATTTTAAAGGCTGACATGACCTAATACACACCGTGTTTGAAAGTGTGCAAGTTGGAATATAAATGATAGAAGTGTGAGCCAGAATATCCCGGTGGAGTACATAAAAGACTGGGCATAGCGATTTAGTCTGGGGTCAGAGAGATGGACAGAGAAAGAATGAGACTGTAGAAAGACATGTTGCGAAAGTACTTTTAAATGGAGGAGGTATGAAACTGGAGAGTTTAGAAGAACAGTGCCTGTTGTATGGCGATAGTATAATGAGAGTGGCGTAACAGTTTGATGGACATAAACAGATTGGAGAGAATTAGTGAGAGTGAAAGAGTTGATAAGAAGCAAAGCCAAAGACTCCACCTTTTCAAGAATAAGAGAGTGAGTGGAAACACTCCATATGTGTGTGTGAGGCACACTCCACACAGGGGTAAGGAAACCCCTACAAAAGAGCAAGCAACTGGAAGGAAGTGTGGAGAAAATCCAGAGGCAACTCAGAATAGAAAACTTCTCAGAAGCTTCTTTAGAAAGAGAAATCATCACGTGAGAAGGAGCTGCGATTTTGATGAGTGACATGTGGCACAGAGCTACATGGTGGATTTTATTCGTGTGAGTACTAGAATTCTAACAGTTAAATCTAAGTTTGAAAAGGTTAAGGTGTGTGTGTGGTTATATCATATGGTCCATCTGAGGGAAATGTTGAGGAGAGTGCGACATTCTGGGATAATCTGAATGAAGTTTTAGATGGGATGAATAGAAGCTTCAGATTGATTGTGTTGGGCGATCTAAATGGTTGGATAGGTGATCAGAAAAGGGAAGGTATAACAGGTAAATTTGGGGTGACGGAAGAAAATGAGAATGATAGGAGGGTAATTGATTTCTGTGAGGAAAGATATATGTGTGTAAGTAATACTTTCTTCAAACACAAGAGTATTTATAAGTATACTAGAGTTGGTGTTAGCAGAGATGGTATCTAAGTGAAAAGTATGATTGATTTTGTGTTGGTGAAGAAGATGTTGAAGTATGTAATGGATGTTAAATCAGTGAGGAGGCTTGGGATGGGCTTATCGGATTATTATGCTGTTTTATGTAAGATTAAGTTAGTGGGGGCTTGGATGGAGAAGAAAGAGGTAAGGAAGCATTTACGAGCGCTTGCAAACAAATCAGTTGAATGTGAACAAGATGAAACTGAACAAGTCTGGACACAAATGAAGGAAGCCTTTGTTAGTAGTTCAAGAGAAGTATGTGGATGTGCAAAAGTAGGAAGTAAGAATCTCAACAGCGAATTGTGGAATGAAGAGCTGATGCAAGCGGTTAAAAGTTAAAAAGAGGCGTGGTGGAATGTGCTAAAAGCAAATGATGAGTTCTCAAAGATGTTTGGAATTATATAAGGAGGAAAACAGGATGGCTAAAAGTTGCATGCGTAGGACGAAAAATGAGGTAAATGACAGTTTGGAAAAAGGATAAATGGGGACTTGCAAGGGAATAGGAAGTTTTTCTGGAAAGAAGCGCGAAAGATTAAAAAAAGAGAGTAAGGGAATCTGCATTGAATAATGAAGAGATGATGATTTCGTAACTGATAAAATGGATGTGAGAAGTGTGGAGGGAACACTTCGAAAATCTGCCTAACATTGGCAGTAATGAAGGGGTGATAGTGATTGTGAGTGGGTTTGATAGGTGCAAGAAGAAATAGGTATTTTGAGGATGAGGTAATTAGTAGGGAGGAGATAATGGGTAGGGAAAGAAAGTTGAGGAATGGTAAATATGCAGGCATGGATGGAATTACTGTGAAATGATCAAGAATAAAGACGAGATGGTGATTGAATGGATTTGGAAGTTATGTAACAAAGCGTTTATGGAGGGTATAGTTACGAAAGATTGGAGGAGAGCAGTAATAGTACCCTTATATAAGGGTAAGGGGGATAAGGGGAACTGCAGGAACTATAGCAAAATTAGTTTAACGAGTTTTGAAGGGAAGATATATATGCTGGTATTTTGGTTGAAAGAGTTCATCGAGTGACTGAAGGACTGATTGGTGAAGAACAAGGTGCATTTAGAAGTGGTAAAGGATGTGTGGATAAAATTTTTACCAGGAAACAAATGATTAAGAAAATGAGAGAAGAATAAATTGTATTTATATTTTATGGATCTGAACAGGTGTATGACAGGATTAATACTGAAGCGTTGTGGCAGGTGTTAGTGATATATGGTGTTGGTGGTAAACTTCCGAATGGAATCAAATGTATGACGATAGTGAAGCGTGTGTAAGAATAAATGGACTCAGAAGTGATTACTTTAATATTAATAATAGAGAAGTGGGGCGGGAATATGCATGTCTCCCTGGTTATTTAATTTGTATATGGATAGGGTTATGAAAGAATTAGAGGTTGGGGTGGCAGAGAAGTGCTAAAATGATGGAGATTGAAAGAGAGTGGAGGGTGTCCCACCTATCATATGCGGATGATTTGGATTTTGTTCGGTGAATCTGAAGAGTGTTTGAGAGGTTTGGTAGAGAGGTTTAGCAAATTAGCAGGGTGTGTAAAAGGAGGGGTTTGAAAGTAAAGTAGATAAGAGTAAGGTTATGGTTGTGAGTGATGAGAGTTCGCGGTGTGAAGTCATCTTAAATGGTGAGCAACTGGAAAAAGTATCGGAGTTTAAATATTTAGGATATATGTTTGATGAAAAGGGAATGGATGATGCAGAATGTAGTAAGAAAGTTGTGAATGGTAGGAAGGTGGCTGGTGGAATTAAATCATTGGTGGATGTGAAGGGACTATGACTTGAGTGTGCTAGGGTTTTGCATGAGGGTATGTTGTTTCCTGCTTTAATGAATAATAGTTAAACTATGGTCTGGAATAAGAGGTATAAATCTAAGGTACAAAGTGTTCAGATGGGCAATTTTAGGGGCGTGTTAGGTGTGAGAAGAATTGATAAAATGAGGAATGAACGCATTAAGGACCTGTGTGGTGTGAATAAAGGCGTAAATGGGAGAATAAACGAGAGTACATTGAGATGGTTTGGTCATATGGAACGGATGGATGATAGTCAGTTGGTTCAGAGGGTGTATAGTGGTGAGTGTGCTGGGACCGAAGAAAAAGTGTACTGAGTCAGTAAAGAATTGCCTGAAGGAGAGGAATGAGAGTTTGGCAGAGGCTAGAAGATGCAAAACAGGAGTGAATGGCGGGGTTTTAAGAGGGGGGGTATGGTTATGGGTTTTGCCCAGGGGATGAACCCCACATTGATGAGATACCACAGTGAGGATCCGTTGCTGTCTCGTGAAACCCCAGGGTGGATTTTTTCTGACTGCAATGAGTTCTCATTTAGAGGTTCTACTACTTTTCTGTTCCGGGGTATGCTACGCACCTCACCCCCAATCTGGGGATAGGAGGAATATGTATATATATATATATATATATATATATATATATATATATTTAAAAAATAATACATATATTTATATATATATCAAATATTTATATATATAATATAATTTTTATTTATAATGTATATATATATATATATATATATATATATATATATATATATATATTGTAGTGACCCTACTTTTTCTATTTTTAACATTTTTATATTCATAAGTTTTTCTTTCTTTTCAGATAAAAAAAAAAAAAGTTTTATTTTTAAATTATTGTAGACCTTATATTCAATTAGAGTATATATGAAATTCTTATAAGTTGTGCTATTATCAATGCCAAGCAGTTAAATGATGTTAATTTATCATTATTTATTATTATTATTATTATTATTATTATTATTATTATTATTATTATTATTATTATTATTTTTATTATTATTATTATTATTATTTTTTTTTTTATTATACCATTTAGTAACTGTGGTAATTTCCGCAGGTTTCAATTTTGTTCCTTCTCTAGGATTTACCATTAAATCAAAAACCTTGAAGAAGTATAATTATCCTTCAGTTTTAACTCCAAAAAAGAATTGAAGATCACTACTTATTGCAACATCCAGTTGGACCATATTAATAAAAAATATTATAAATTTTATGTATGATAATCACCAAATACATCCATTGTATTAGAATTTACTATTAAAGTTGACATATTGTGTCGCTTTAACTTGAATTAGAAATTACTATTAAAGGTGACTACTTGTGTCACTTTAACTGGTGACCCTGGATATTCGTCCATTCCCTTTTGATATTGTTAATTTTTTGTCTCCTATGTTTATTATTACTGTTTATTTTTTTTTACATTATTTTTTGTTACATTTTCGTTCTTTTCTATCATTGTTATTTATCTTTTGTTGGAAACCCATTTAGTATCCTTGCGCTGTAAAATAATTGTATTTATTAAAATAATTTATTAAAATAATTGTATTCGATATGTCTACTACTACTACTACTACTACTACTACTACTACTACTACTATCACAATAACTACTACTGTTATACTGACTATGTTTCCATGCTCCTATTACTTTTTCTACTATTACCTCTAATATGTTATCTGATTCTCTTCCTCTTCTTTGACTATATTTCCTCTCCTTCTCTCATCTCCAAATTTTTCCATCCCTCCGCCTTTGTATGATCCTCACCAACACTATCTGTTACAACAATCGCTTAATCAACAATTATTGATGTCACAACATCAACAACAACTACATCAACAGAGTACTCCACCGCCTCCTCTTTCTGCAACTTTGCTGGCGACTACCTGGCCTATTTCGCGTGTTCCTCGCCTGACCCCACCACAATTTAGGAGGGATGATATTGATTTTACTATTCAGCAATTTGATATTTTCCTTGCTTCGCTTCCTACAGAATTCGAGAAAGCTAATGCTTTTCTGCTCTTCAGAAATCAATCCCTAATCTTTTACCTTCAGTCAGCTCCTCTCTCACTCCTTATTCTACTCTTTGTGAATTATTACGTTGCCATCTTTCTCCTTCTGATGCTACCCGTTTTCACGAATTGTTAAAACATGAGGTGTTGGGTGATCGTCTTCCTTCACAACTTCTTACCTGTATGCTCTCTATTTCTGGTCCCCTTGCTGATAGTAATCAATCTCTTCTTCGCACTCTCTTCCTGGACCGTCTTCCTGCTTTTGTTAGTACTTCCTTACTCTCTCATGGTGATGCCTTGTCTCTTCAAGATTTAGCCGAACGAGCGGATATTATTATTCGTGCCAATCAATCTTTTTCTTCTCCTATAACTTATCCATCTTTTACCCCTATGGGTTCTACTCTCGCGATTATGCCTTCTTCTTCTTCTATTCCTTTTCCTTCTCAAATTGCTACTAACTCTTCTTCTCTTCCTTCTATATCTTCCTCTTACTCTGTTCCTTCTTCTCTTTGTACTCCTTCTCCTCCATCTTTCCAGAATTCATCTTTAGACCCTTTTACTAATATTCTTACCTTGTTGAACAATATGAATGTTCAAATTATTTCCTTGCAACAACAAATGTCTTCTATCTCTCGTTGTCAGTGTCAGCAATCTTCATCTGCATCTTTTCGCACTAGATCTCGTTCTCCTTCACCTTCCCGTTCTTCTTTGCCACAACCTCCTCAAGGTTCTCCTTTATGCTACTATCACTGCATTCCTCCCTGTAATTTTAAATCTGCAATTCTCTTCAGGGAAACTCCCCTCGGGGGGGACCGTAGATCATTGCGCTCCTCCCTTGGTCATTTCCTCCAATTCCAATTCTGCTTCGCTCCATATTCCTACTGTTTCTTATTCGTCTTCGGTTACTGCTACTACAACGGCTCCTACTTCTGTTCCTATTTCTGTTGATTCTTCTGTTTCTATTCCTGAGGTTAATGCTGTTCTTCCAGGTTCGCTTTTACGTATATTTGATGGTGATTCTAAACGATTTTTCCTTAATTGACTCGGGCAGTAGTTTCTCTATTTTGAATGTTCATGGTTTTTGTTCTTCTCTTCCGCCTGTTGTTTCTCATTTACGGGCTGCTAATGGTTCTAGCATTGCTGTCTATGGTGAACAACTCCTTACTTTATCTATTGGACTGCATCGTTCTTTCCGTTGGACTTTTCTCTTGGCCGATGTTACACAAAACATCATTAATGCTGATTTTTTAAGTCATTTCAATATTCTTATTGACATGGCCAATAGTCGTCTACTTGATGACACAACTTCTCTTTCTTGTAATGCTGTTCCTTTCGATTCTTCTATTTATGGTATCAATCTTCCTGATTCCTCCTCTTACTCTTCTTTTCACACTCTTTTGCATTATGAAATTTCTGATTTAATCCAACCTATTTCTAATCTTTCTCCTGCGTCTCACCATGTAATGCATTACATTGAGACAAAGGGTAGTCCTCCTGTTTGCAAGGCTCGCAGACTTTCCCCAGAAATGTTAAACGCTGCGTGTGTTGAATTTGACATGCTTCTTGTTTCCCCTTCTACTTCTCCGCTTCACATTGTTAAAAAAGGGCTTGATTCTTTTCGGTTTGTTGGGGACTACAGGTTACTAAATTCTAAAACTGTTGCTGATACTTATTCTATTCCTCACCTTTATGATTTTACTTCTTCTCTCAATGGGTGTACCATTTTTTTCTTCTCTTGATTTAAAATCTGCCTTCCTTCAAATTCCTGTTAATCCTGATGATCGTCCTAAAACTTGTATTGCAACTCCTTTTGGCAATTTCATGTATAATTTTATGCTATTTGGTCTTCATAATGCCAGTGCTACTTTTCAACGTTTGATAGATAATGTTTTACGTGGTTTACCCTTTGTTTATGCTTACATTGATGATCTATTAGTTGCTTCTCGTTCTCCGGAAGAGCATCTTTCTCATCTTCGTACTGTTTTCTCTCGTTTATCTCAAGCTGGTCATCGTTTAAATTTTGAGAAATGCATTTTAGGTGCTGCTTCTCTTACTTTTCTTGGCCATAAAATTCTTCTGCTGGTCTCTCCCCATTAACTGATCGTGTTTCTGCCATTCGTAATTATCCTCTTCCTACCACTCAGAAAGATCTTTGTGCTTATCTTGGTCTCCTTAATTTCTATCGTCGTCTCCTCCCCAAGGCTGCTGCCATATTAGCTCCTGTTACTGCTTTGCTTGTTCAAGGTCGTCGGGGAGCTTGACAATGGTTAATTGGACTGATGCTGCTTGTCAGGCTTTTGAACAGAGTAAAATTCTATTGGTCAATAACACTCTTCTTGTTTTTCTTGAACATGGTGCTGAAACCCGCCTATTTGTGGACGCCAGTGATTATGCTGTTGGAGCTTCACTAAAGCAACTGCAAAATGGTGCTTGCCTTCCTCTCGCTTTTTATTCTCAGAAACTTCCTCCTGCTGTCACTCGCTATAGTACTTTTGGTCATGAACTATTTGCTGTCTATTCTTCGATTAAATACTTTAGATATTTTCTTGAAGTTTCATGCTCTCACGGAACAGATCATAAACCACTCAATTCTGCTATTACTTCTGTTTCTTTACACTATTCTCCGTGAATTTCGTCATCTTGATTTTATTGCCCAGTTTACTACTGATCTTCGTCACATTCCTGGTCGTGATAACTCTAGTGCTGATGCTTTATCTTGTATCCAGGTAAATGCGGTTACGCCTTTGCCTACATTAGACTACTCTGCTATGTCGGCTGCTCAAATGGGGAGGATCTTATTCTTCCTGCGCTGATATTTCTATCAAACTTCAAACTCTTTCTTTACCTGATTTCTACTGTTCCTTTAATTTTGACATTTCTACTGGCAGAGTTCGTTCCTTTTGTTTTCTTCTGCTTTTACAAAAACAGGTTTTTCTTACCCTTCGTTTTTGTTTGGCAACCTGTGTGTTTGTGCGCGTTGGCTTTTACACTGAGGATAACTCATTTTTTTTGCCTAACAAAGCTACATAATACCTCCCAAAACCATGCGCTTTCATTGCACCTCAGTTCACCACAACTAAAGTTCATAGACATACTAAACCTAATTTAGGTTCATTTCCTTTACCCTCTTGTCGTTTTGATCGTCTTCATCTTGATCTTTGCGGCCCTCTTCCGCCTTCCTGTGGGTGTACTTATTTATTGACTATGGTTTGACAGATATACTCGTTGGCCTGAAGTTATTCCTCTTTCTTCTCCTACTGCGAAAATATTGCTACAGCTTTTCTTACTAATTGGGTGGCTCGTTTTGGTGTTCTTTCTTCTATTGTAAACTGACAATGGCCCCCAATTTCGTTCTCACCTTTTGCGTATGATTTTTTAATCTCTACTTGGAATTGAAGAAAATCCATTCCAGTACCTTAATCACCCTCAAGGGAATTTTTATGTCGAGCGCCTTGCATCGCCAATTAAAGGCTGCTTTGCGCGCGCTCCCTAATCCGAACATTGGGTGGAAAATCTCCTTCTGTTTTGGCTGGTCTTCGGTTCAAGGGAGATTTGAAATCATCTGCGCTGAAAACTAGTTATGTTCACCCTTTGCGTCTTCCTGGTTGAATTTTTTTCCTCTTCTTCTATTGATCTTCCCTTTCCGGATTATTCTTCTTTTCTCTCTAAGCTTCGTTCTATTGTTTCTTCTTTTCTTCCTTCTCCTGCTCGTTCCCAATCTACTGCTGTGTACTTACCCAAGAATTTAGATTCTGCAGCTCATGTATTTCTTTGTCATGACTCTCATCGTTTTCCTTTACAACCTTCTTATACTGGTCCTTATCTTGTTCTTCGTCGGCGACCTCATTTTTTCACAATTCAAAATGGGAATCGTGTTGAAAATGTTTCGGTTGAACGTATTAAACCTGCTTTCCTTGACTCTTCCGATTCTAATTTTTAATTGTTATTTGTATTATTATTATAAATTTTTATTATTATTATTATTATTATTATTATTATTTTTATTATCATTATTTTTATTATTATTCTTATTATAGTTATTATTTTTTATTATACCATTTAGTAACTGTGGTAATTTCCGCAAGTTTCAATTTTGTTCCTTCTCTAGGATTTACCATTAAATCAAAACGCTTGAAGAAGTATAATTATCCTGCAGTTTTAACTCTAAAAAAGAATTGAAGATCACTACTTATTGCAACATCCAGTTGGACCATATTAATAAAAAATATTATAAATTTTATGTATGATAATCACCAAATACATCCATTGTATTAGAATTTACTATTAAAGTTGACATATTGTGTCGCTTTAACTTGAATTAGAAAATTACTATTAAAGGTGACTACTTGTGCCACTTTAATATATATTATATTTAGTGGTGACTATGGGACACTAGTTCCCACACTTTTATATTTAAGCAAAATGTTTGTTCAGCAAAAATTTCCCAATGGAAATTTTTTTATTTACAATAAATAACAGACTACATTGGCAAATTGGGGGTGAATACAATCTTTTCTATATTCATAAAATTTGTGCCAAATTTGGTTTTCTTATGGATGTACTTAAACTTTTCTTATATTTTCCAGTTTAAGTAACCATAACATGATATACTTATATCCTTAAAAATCATTTTTGTATGCTAGTTAAAATTAACTCAATGATATTTTTGCATACTGTATCTAATATAATAGAGAACCTGCTAAATCAGGATAAAAACCTTTGCAGGTTAGTAGATTAAAACTCTTAATTTTAGATAGTTATAACTTGAACTACCTAGATGAATATATAGTGGATATAACATAGATCATATCTATTCCTTTTGAGTTCTTCAGCTTCAGCTCATAAATCTTCCTCAGCAATTATAAATAAGACCCCTCACTGACATCCTTATGTTAGGGTAAGACTTCCTTTTTAACCTTCTTAAAACATAGTCCCTTTGAAAATGTAATAAATTAAAAGTAATAAATTAAATTAAATAATATGAGATTTCATACATCTAATTTCTGTAAATCTTTACAGGGTCTTATTTTTAGGTTTTAATTCTAGGCTTAAAGCCATCTCAAGACCCATTTATTTTCTTGGTCTTATTTATGGAACCTTATGTTAAGGCCATCTCAAGATCCATCTTAATTCAAGAACATCTTATTTCTTGATTTATATCTCTCAAGATCCATCTTATTTCTTGGAAACTTAAATTTGGGGCAATACCAAGTGTCATTTTTTTCCAACCTAAATTGTGGGGCAATAATATTTGCAATCGTACTTTATGGTTCCCATCCACTCATGAACTCCCTTAAGTGGCACAACGTATGATCACTTCATTATTGTATTAAAAGTGACCTCACCCTCAGAAGAATTAAAATAAAATATAAAAGTTTAGCAAGCTTAACCCTTTTGAAAAATAACTATTGTTTAATAGTTGCCTATAATCTAATATATAATCATAATAACAAGCTATTTGAATAGTTACCATAAGATTAATATAAGTATTATAATCAAAATTATAAATATAAAGAAATCTATTTCCATGTCATATTGTAAATAGTGATTGGTAGATAGGGATTGTGGCTTAACATATTTAGAACAATTCACTCTTAAGAATATTAATACATAAATCACTATCAGAGTGGTTATT
>JABUQX010059073.1:0-5000 GCA_015478945.1 Trachelipus rathkii | reverse complement strand
AAAAAAAATTTCAATTATACTATTATATGTTCATCTTTGAAAAAAAAAATTTAAATAATATTCCTATTAAAAATCATTATGTATAAATTCAATTTTTTTCAAAAAAATTGTTTCCTACGGCAATTTTGTTGGTTTTTCTGAGCAACAAAATTTATAAAGTTATCTTGCTTTTTATGAAGAGTGGATTTCCTTTAAGTTTTGGAATACACAACACCTATGGCTAAGTGTGAGAGAGGTTAGATACCGTAACAGTTTTATCATAAAGCAATGGAATGTTTTGCAACTAGTCAATTATTTTTTTTTGCAGAATATAATTTAAATAATAGTTACAATGATAGTAGGGCGGTGGAAAGTGCGTTAACAAGTATTTTATAAAAATAAAAATTGCATTAAAAAAAAAAAAAAAACCAAGGTCGATGGCAATTTTGGTGATTTTTGATTTTTTTTTTAATAAAATTCAATTTTTATTGTTTTTGATTTTGTTTTTTTTAGGTTTTTTCTACCAAGTGTATTTTCAGGGGGATTGCGATGAAGTCACGCTGGCGAGGATAGTATGAATGTGTGTTAACTCTGCAAATTATATTGTTCAGAGCGGACGTAGCGAATGCGCAGAAAACAAAATATCAAAAAAATCAAAAAAAAAATCGACTTCGAAAGTGTTTTTTTTTTTATGTGACAAAAAATCAAAAAAATCCAGCGCGAAAATATTGCCATTCACTGCTTCGAAAAAAACTGGATTTGAATATTCATGAAATCGTCAATAAATAATTAGTTTGATTGACTTTGTTAAAAATTAGTGGTCTGTAGTAAGAAATGAAGGGTATTAACAGTATGTACAAAGTAACATATATTAAATTTATTGAAAAAAAGTTTATAAATTTAACAAATTATATATATGAATTAGAGTGCAAAGAAATAAAGGCATATCGGATTTTTCAGGTGAAAGTCAATTTTCTTCGGACTATGTAAATGTTATAGATATGATAAATTATTTATCATTTTTAAAAACACTTTAATACATTAATAAATAATATATCTTAGTAAAATATACGGATTATTATTTTTTTAATGAAATCTCTGAATTCTATTGAAAGAAATAAATATAAGATAAAATATAAAATCTTACGTTATTATAATGACTTGTAGCCTCCCAATGATTAAAATATAACAAAAAAGCTCCTTGGAGCATCGACTATTAATAATGAGTCCATATATTTCATGAAATAATATTCAAAATATATACAAAATAAATTAAAAAAGTATATAAATATATAAAAAGTTTGCAAATTTACTAAAGGACATTATATATTGTAATACCTCAAAGTCAATATAAGACTTATGTAGCGAGGTAGATGTAAGATATTTATATTGAACCTAATTAAATTGATAAGGAAATTAAATATTACTATTTAGTAATGAGTTGAATATGGTTATTATAGGTGCTGAAGAAAGGTGATAGTATATATGATGATATAAATAATTGAGTATAGATAATAATATAGAATAAGTATAGTTATGATGAAATGGATATTTAGGTCTATATAATTAGGTAAAATTTAATTAATGGATATTAGTCGGTCGGTTAAGCGGAGGTGTTAATACGTGGCGAATGAGTTAGTATGTATGAATACCGACGGCTGGGGTATGTAGAGACCGAATAAATAAAAGATGGAATTATTGAGTCTATATATATTTAAGTAACGAATAGGTATGAAGGTAATAGAGTAAAATGTGTAATGATTTGTATTTATAGAGGGTGAGTACGAGTAAGGAATGGTGTAGTAAATACATCATGTGCTTATCTTTAGTTACATTGCGTCTAGTGAGTGCTTTTCCGCGAAGAGAAGATGGGTGTAGTTGTGCCCACCTAGTGAAGCCGAAGGCATTGTAAGAAACCCGCTAGTCACATGTCCACGCAGAAAAAAGACATAACCAAGCAGATAGTGGAGTGGAGATCCACCAGCTGTCCCATGAAGATGTCAGTAGGGTCGAATGATTTCTATCTGAAGTGATCTCGGGCACGAAAGAGTTCTAAGCCACATTAATATGGATACCAGAGGGGGCGCCTTACCGCGTTCACACGCTGCACTATTTTTTTCGACGTACTTAGGCTTACATAGCGATGTGAGACATGACTCTCGATTCGCCTAAGTTCAAAATCACCTGGAGCGCCTAAAGCTTACAACCTGCTAGGCTGGACATGGTGATGGAACTCCCCATTTCTGGGAAAACTACCAACTATTTTGAGGGGAGAGAGAAGGAGAATCAGATGCAAAGATATATTAAGGATTCAGTCCCTTAGGCCCAAAGAGTGTATAGATAGAGATATATATATATATTAAGGATATAATATATATATATATGAGCCACAACCTAATATCACCCCCTTACAATCCCCCGCCATTCACTCTCACTGTGTAATATAACACGCTATACTGTACTCACGCCGTACTACTACTAATAAACTCACAATTTCTCATGTATCCTATATCATTAAGACATTCGTATTCGACCGACTCAATCCACTTTCTCTTATCGGATCTCACCAGCAGGTCGGTTCCCAACACACACTACCCTATACATCCGCTTAACCAACCGACTAGTCGAGTCATCCACTGTATTACCAACAATACTATAATTATAATGAGTAACCAAAACATCTACGAATGACTTTCATTTATTCTCTCATTTATACACCCCATTATGATCTCCCACTAACACACAATCTCTATTACATATAGATACTGGTTCAGTGTCTGCTGCAGAATTTAATTAGATATATTTCTTGCTTGCATCCAATCTCTGTAAGTCAAATACCAAAATTGCCTAAGATTTTATATATATATATTATATACTTTACATTAGACTCCCATGCAGTAAGTATATATTATTAGATGAAAAGGTAAAGAAAAATAGAAAAAATATATATTTATATGAAAATTTAATATGTGAATATAATATGTACTAAACATAATAATTTCCTATTTATCTGTCAGTCTAAAATAATTATGATAAGACACACCACTGCGATAACTTGGAGTCTTGAGAGTAAAGACTGATTATGTACCTTAATGGTCCGTAGGCTGAGAATCAAATATAGCCCAAATCCGGCGTTGTAGGTATATATTATCCATATTAGAGTGAGTATATAATAAGCGGACCTTGAGTGTGATGCTACTACTACTATATATAGTGGATGTTAATATATAATTAAGTGAGATAGTATATGAGAGCAAACAAGAGATTACGTTAGGACATAAAAAGGACGTATTATACAGACTATAACATGTACAAAAAGAGAATAATAAGATCGAGAAATAGGATGTTTTTTAGCACCTAAGAGAAGAATAGGAAGGACAAAGTATTTGTATTATATCTAAGTATCTTCATTAGTGGTAACAAACGAAAAATAAAAGAAACGATATACTTAAGTTTAAAAAATACCGCGAATACCTAAGAACGACAACCAGGTAATTATAAAACCCACTGGAAATGGATTAAAATAAAATGTGTCCTGTTGTAGGTATATATACTGGAATTATTATCTAATATATATTATCACTTATCTATTATCTAATAGTAACTGAATATTATAAGGTGAAATATATAAAGTATTTAAGAGAGATAATATTAATTGAGGTCATCACTAGAATATGATAAAAATTGTACTTTTATTATTATTAGGAATATTATTATTTATATTACGGTATATTATTATATATTAATTTATTCTCTTATTATCATTCAAATTATGTAGATTGTTTATATTATAAATTTTAATATGGAACAATCACTATCTAACATATTACTAACTTTATAATTCGCACGTGTCCGAGTGCTAATGAGTATAATTTCTTTTTAATATTTTGAGTTAAGTTAATGTAATTCTTATTTAATTATAATGACTATATTAGGTTCAATATCTATCAGCCTATTACTGATTTTACTTATTATGGTAAACTATTATCATATTAATATAGAGATTACTGGAGATTATGTTTACTGAGATTGTGTATAAAGAAGATAGATCGATATGAGTCATGCGTAGATAACATCAAAGGGAGTTGTGCATAAAAGTATATTGAAATTATGTGAATCATTGTTTTGACGTGAGAGGATAGATGTGAATTGAATCTTGCTTTATGAATTGTGATTGTGAGTAAGTTTGTGGTGATAGTCAACTTTTTGTATTTATGTATACACAACAATTGAGGTGTGCTTTTATTATGTTGAATTGACATTGCGTTAAGATTATAGATTGTAATAAATATACCTTTTAACGAAGTTAGATTTTTTATTTGATATGAATTTGGATAGGATAATCCAATTTTAAATAGTGCAGTAAGAATTTAATATTTTCATGACTCATTATTATATATAAGTTTATTTTGATTTATTGAGTGTGTGAGTGAGTGTCTCTTTAATTATGTTCAAAATATGTCTGATATTATTATTGATATTTAAACTCTATTTTATATGTGAATTTTAAAAGTTATGAATTGGTGTTAATTCTTTATATATTTTTAGATTATAGGTAAATTCCTGCGTAAGTGTGTAATGTTATATTATCATTCAGATATTTAGTGATTGTTCATTTTGGAAAAACTTTTGGAAGTACGAGTTATCATCTTATTCTATTGTACCTATATGTAGAATCATAATTAATTAAATTATTCTTATATATTTTTGATTATATAATAAATAATGGTTTCATAAGTGTAAATGGTCTCATTCATTGTGAATTGAAAAATATTAAATATTATCCCTTAAATCGTATGCCAAAAATATAAATTAAAATTAACATTCCTGTGCAAAGATTTACAGAATTTAAGCATTTTATGTTACTAGGGATAAGTTTATTTTATATAGTATTTAGTATGAGTTATGTTATATTAATGTTTCATCAAGGTCAAAAGTTAGCAATAAGTATGTGAATTTATAGTGTTGTGAAAAAAGCTATTTAAGTGTAAAATTATATGAGTATCGTATTTACACTTACC
>JABUQX010059072.1:20000-24112 GCA_015478945.1 Trachelipus rathkii | reverse complement strand
CAAACACGCACACTCACTTACACATAACGCGTATAATTTTTAAAACATTTTATTTTATTTCATATATAACTGAGTGTTATTTACTTCATGCATATTGTTATTATTTTAGAACACACACACACACACACACACACACACACACACACACAGCACACACACACACACAACATAACATGTAATTTATTAAAAACATTTTATTTTATTTTTAATTATATACTTAGTGTTATGTACTTCATGCCTATCGTTATTATTATTTAGAACACACATACACACCCTCACGCCAACACACACACACACACACACCACACACACACACACACATCACCCACACACATACACACTTTACCACATCACACGCACACACTCGATTATTTTGATCCTCAACTTTGATGCCTCCACTTTTGATGCCTCAAACTTTGATGCCTCAGTTTGTGATTGCCTCAGCATTATGTCTCAGCATTGTGCTCAACTTTGATACTCGCTTTTGATGGCTCAGGTTTGATGCCTCAACTTTAAGCGCGTAGCCATTTTGCCTGTCTGCAGCTTGGTGCATTCATCTTTGATGGGACTCATCTTTGATGGCGTCATCTTGGATACCACCTATATAATGATTCAGCTTATAAGCAGTTACACTTACCATAGAAACTTACACTTACACTTATACACACATACAACTATATCTTCTTATTCAACACATTATGCAAAATACACATAGACACTATTACACTCACACCCACACCCATACACACAATTAATATGATATAATATATTATATATATATATATATAGAATATATATAATATATTATATATATATATATATTTCAATTCACGCGGAAAATATTGCGCCTGCGGTCGCGCACGCGGGAGGGAACGCGGAAATATTGCGCCTGCGGTGCGCACGCGGCGGGCGGGGACGCCGGCGGGAACGCACCAGCGGGTGCGGGGTTGGCTGACTTTGCGGGTGGGGCTGAGCCCTTGTGGTTAGCTTATGAACTAGTGAATTAATTATTTTCTATTCTAGTGAAATTAATAATTATTCCTCGATGTAAGTATTTATTATAAATATGATATACACTTAGTAAAAATAAAACACTTTTAAAACAAATCAGATAACTTGTGCACCGCTTAACAGCTAAAATGACTATGATTTTAAAATGAGTTTGGGTCTAAATGATAATAAAACACACACCTGCTCAAATACAAGTTTAAAAAACAAAGTTAATTTTCAAAAGACGATAAATAATTCTCGACCAATCACATACGAGGTCATATAAAGATAAGGATTACTCCGACCAAATCACAAGTAAGGAAAACATTTCTTTTTTACCTGCTTAAAGGATCTTACATCCAGCATGTTTCAGTTTGAAATATATGTATAAAAAGAAATAATAATAACAATTGATTCAGTCTAAACTGGAATTACCTTTTGTCCTGGTATTAGGCTTAAATCAACCTGGGATACAAAAAAGGATTTTCCTAAATTTAGACCTAAATTTAGCGGAACACCTAACGCGTAGTTATTGCCCCACATTTTACAGAAAAAGGTCAGTTTTAAATATATATATTGACCTGGAATTAGGCCTAAATCGCCCCGGGATATAAAAAAAGCCATATCCTAAATTTAGGCATAAAGTAGTTATTCAACACATTTTAAGAGAGAGAGGCAGTTTCGTTTACGGCCACAAGGAGTGCAGGTTGTTGTGTTTTCTCGTGTTGGATTGTCAATGTAACGATATATAATAATAATTTAAAGAAAATCCGAATTATTTAAAAAACTTTGAAATATTTTTAGTTAACATCTCGCGAATAATATAAATGTAAGTGTATAATTGTTATTTTAAAAAAAAAACCTAGAATGATTTTTAATAAAATACATGTTATGGTATCGGACCAACTTATTTTTATTCTTATTTATAACTTATTACATCGCTAAAGATGATGTAAAGCAGTAAGTCAATAGAACAAAACGTGCATAGCTTGGTGTAGAGGGGTGCTAGGGGCTTGCCTTACTGATTTACTGATTTATTGCTTTAAGGTACGTAAAATATATGTTTTTAATAAAATTTCATAAAATTTTAGTAAAAGTTATTTTAAAACTTGATAGTTATAAAATTTATAAACAAAAAGTATTAACAGTTAATAATAAATTCTTTGTTCAAAGATAATGATTGATTTATTATAGAAGTTTTAAGAAACTTTGAAATAATTTAGTTATATTTGAATGAGTAATATAAAGTACGGTTTAATTAAAACATTAAAATGCTTTTAATAAATTATACGTTATATTTGTAAGTGAGTGTGTGTGCTGTGTGGGTTGTTGGTTGTAAGTGTAAATGTAAGGGTCTAAGGGATAAATGCTAAGTGTCATAGGTGAATGTGTGTATAGTGTAAGTAAATCTGTTGAGGTGTTAAGTAAAATCTTGCGGTGGTAAGTAAAGCTGTGTGTGGTGTAAGTAAATCTGTGTGTGTGTGTGTGTGTGTGTGTGTGTGTGTGTGTGTGTGTGTGGGGTTGTGTGTAAGTGTAAATGTAAGTGTCTATGGGTAAATGTAAGTGTCATAGTGAATGTGTGTATAAGTGTAAGTAAATCTGGTGTGAGTGTACAGTAATCTTGTGTAATGTAAATCTGTGTTGTCTGTTTAATTTAATGTGTAATCTATATTCTTGTGTTGTTGTTGTTGTGTGTGTTTGTGTGCTCTAATTAGATAAGTAATAAGCAAGATGGGCAGGGAAGTTTATAGGGATAACATCTTAAATTTCATAATTTTAATAAAAATGACAGTAAATAACACTAAGTATAATTATAAAAATAAAAATAAAATAATAAAATATACATTAAATAATATATATTTGATATAAAATAATAAATAATATAATTAAAATATATATAATTATATATATGAATAAACATAATATATAATATAATTAATATAAATTAATTAAAAAGTATTAAAACAAATAAAAACATGAATGTTTAATAAATATATGAGTGTTTTTATAACAGTAAAGCTCAGAAAGTTAAAGCAGTTAAATCAGAATAGTTATTTAATTAATGCCATGTAAAGCAGAAGGTTTAAAGCTAGTTAAAGCAGAAAGTTAAACTTTTGTAATATCAGAAAGTTTAAAGCGAGTTAAAGCTAGAAAGTTAAAGCCTGTAGCTTATAAGCCTTTAGTAAAACAAACAGCTAGGGCTAATCCCTCTCAGGTGTTTGAGTGTCACACCTCTATTGAGTTTTTACTGAGATTTTACTGCTTTTATATATGGTATTAATGTAATAAAACTATAGGGTGTATGCAAGTAAAACATATGAGTTTAAAACAGTAAAGCAGAAAGTTAAAGCAGGAAAGCAGAAAAGTTAAAACAATAAAGCAGAAAGTTAAAGCACTTAAGGCAGAAAGTTAAAGCAGTAAAGCCGAAACTGATTTTAAAGCAGTAAAGCAGCAAAACAAAAAGCATGCCTAAATCCCCCCTTGGTGTTAGGCCACACCTCTATTGATTTACTGTGGATTTACTGCTTTAAGGTATGTAATGTAATAAATATATGAGTTAAAGCAGTAAAACATATGAGTTAAAACAGTAAAGCAGAAAAGTTAAACAGTAAAGCCAGAAAGTTAAAGCAGCCCTAAAGCAGAAAGTTAAGCCAGTTAAAGGCAGTAAAACAAAAGCATACTAAGTCCCTTAGTGTTTATGTAACACCTCTATGATTTACTGATTTGCTCTTTAATGGTATGTAATGTTAATTAAATATGTGATATTAAAGCAGTAAAACATATGAGTTTAAAGCAGTAAAGCTATAAAAGTTTAAAGCAGTAAGCCAGTAAAACAAAAGCATTCCTAGGCCCTTATTGTGTTAGGTAACACACCTATGATTTTATCTGATTTGCCTGCTGTTTGTAATTTCGTTATGCTAAGTTTATGTTTTTAATAAATATTTCGTACAATTGTAGTAAAATAAACTGATTATATATCAGACACTCTGAATTTTTTCTTCTTACATGCAATTTTTAAAAATTTATAAATTAAAAATATATTATAAGTAAAAATTAGCATGAACTGGGTCATAATGTTCAATAAATATATATGGTTTAAATTTATAGGTCGTGTATATGAG
>JABUQX010059072.1:0-15000 GCA_015478945.1 Trachelipus rathkii | reverse complement strand
CACACACACACACACACACACACACACACATATATAATATATATATATATTTATTTATTTTTAGCTTCACTCACCTACATACTGCATGATAGAGAATAGAAGTGTATGAGATGATATCATTAATTCACAATCAGAGAGGCGGAGTGGTGACGAGTAATCGAGCGTAAACAGAAGGCTATAGTGTGGGATAGTAAGAACTCTCACCTATATATTGGAACGAAAGAGAAAAAAAAAGACTTTATATACGTAAGTTCAAAAAGGAGAAAGGTCTGCCAAAGGAGATTAGAACTTGACCGCTCCTCGATTATAATGAGGAAAACTATTAGCAGGGAACTAAAGAGTCGCGCAGTTAGCTCAGTGGGCTAAAGCCCACAGTAAACCCTTCCTATTAGACGGTGGTTTCGAGTTCTCCTTACGCGGATAATTTGTAATTTTTGCTGTATATTTAAAATAAATAAATAAATTAAAAATTATATTAAAACCCTATCAAAGTAAATTAAAATATATATAATACTATATATTATATATATATATATATATATATATATATATATATATATAGATATATATATAATATATATATATATATATAATATCATATTATTATTATTATATATTTAAAGTTTATATATTATTATATATATATATATATGTGTGTGTCAATTCAGAAACAATGCTGTGTTGTGTGTCGTGTGATGTGTCTGCGCAGTCGAAAATGATATAAATTACCTTTCCTTGAGCGAAAAACTAAAATGATTATAGTTTTAATAAATAATTCCTCGGAGTTCTCTCTCTCGATGTTGTGGTGGTGTTGTCTCTCGATAGTACTCGAAAGATATTAAGGAAGAGGGAAAGGGGTATGTGTATGATAATGTCTAATAGCACACAGCAATATAATCACAAAATAATATACGAGTGTGATCAAAGATGAAACGTGTATTAATGCTCTTACATAATCGTGGATCAACCAATCTGCTCGTACAGCGGTTAAAATGAGGGTGACAAGTGAGTGAAGTGAATATGAAAAACGCTACCAGGATCTCAAGTGTATCCGGTGATATCCTCGCCAGATAGTGTTTCTCTCTCTTGATGCATCGCGCAATTCCGAGTCTCTTTTATCGTGTGCTAGTCAATATAAAGCAGAAAAAATAATAAAAATAGGTTTGGGTCACGATTTTGAAAGATATACAATATAGAGTACTCTCGTGCCTCTGTGCTGCTTCGTCTGCGTGCGTGCGTTTTCTCCTCTCTGGCTCAGTTCTTCTCGATACATACATACATATCTCTCTCATCTCATCTCTCTCTGGCTCATACTCTTTCTCTTCTCTGACAGTGTCTCTGTTAATGATTCTCATTGTTTGGATGGAATATATATGACAATAATTTATAGTCTCAGAGGTGAAGTTAGATAAAGAAAATTTATAGTGTTTATATATGGTGTAGTGTTATGAAATAAAGAGTGTACTTAGATATAAGAGTGAATATTGGAATGTAGCGCCCTTTATATACTACGATTATATATATATATACTCATAATATTATATAATATTATATATATATATAATATATATATATATATATATATATATATATTATATATATATATATATATAATATATATATATATATATTAATTTTTTGGTATTTAATTAAATGGACAATTATAAATAATTTGACTAATATTATTATGTATATTTTTTTATTAGTAGTACGTTTAGTTCATACATTTAATACTTTTTTTCATGTATTAATATGGTTTGTTCAAGCAAAGATAACTTGATTACATCCCGGTATATTCATAATCTTCATTATTATTATTATTATTATTATAAAATAAAGTTTATAAAGAACTTAGTTAAAATAATTAAATATTTTTTTTGTATACTGATTCGTAAATAATTATATTGTGTCAAAATATTATAGGCTTAATCATTATTCAAATTCGTTGGTATTAATTTCTTTTAAAGCAAAGGAATAATAATTAATATATATTTTTTTTTTTGAGTGAATGTGCTTAATCTTAATTTATGTCTCTACATTTGTCCACCGATTTTAGATAAGGTAATTTAATGCCTCTCTACATCAACAACAACAAGAAGAAGCCTTGAATTTTAAAAACTTAATTTTCAATGAATTTGTTTTTTAAAATGAGTGAAATGACACACCCTACATTCCAATTTCTCTCTCTCTCTCTCTCTCTCTCCTCTCTCTCTCTCTCTCCTCTTCTCTCTCTCTCTCTCTCTCTCTCTCTCTTCTCTCTCTTCTCCTCTCTCTCTCTCTCTGCTCTCTCTCTCTCCTCTCTCTCTCTTCTCTCTCTCTCTCTGCTCTCTCTCTCTCTCTCTCTCTCTCTCTCTCTCGTCTCTCTCTTCTCTCTCTCTCTCCTCTCTTTTAACCTGCATATCTTTTTAAATTCTCTTTCATCATATATATCATTATATATATTATATATATATATATATATATATATATGATATCCATTCTTGTGTTTTTATATATATATATATATATATAATTAATTGAAAGCCAATTGCATAGCTTTCACCTAAATCTTGATTTGGCATTTTAAACATTGTATATCTGTAAGGATATTTAAAAAAGATTTTAGTATGTAATATTCTAATAAACGAAGTAATTAACCACTAAAAATATCTGAGACCGAAGGTTGGGATATAGAGGGATGAAATGCCACTTTCAAAGATACAGTGATTGGCAGTCTAACTCTTTATGCAGAATTAAATATACACCTAATGAATTTCAGATCTCTTTATTAGATTTTTGGATCTTGTATTGTGGATTCTGGTGTCTTTTGAATTATTTTGTATCGAATTTTATATTTATATTATATTAAGTTTTGTGAGATTTACTATTTTTTTAATTTCTTTTTTCTGTATCGTAATTATTGAAGAATGTGGAATGTTTTATAATATATATATATATATATATATATATATATATATATATATATATATATATATATATATATATATATATATATATATATATATATATATATATATATATATATATATTGTCGGTGCACATTGAAGATCGCACACATTGAAGATCGCACACATTGAAGATCGCACCGACCATGTAACAATAGTCCTCCGAATATTTACAATACTCTTAAAAACAATGATCACAATATTTTAAACCAACAATCACAAACAATATCCTCGAAACAAGGAATAAAAATATTGTGGCTAAAGCCACATCCTTTGCTTTCGGCAATTAAAGAAAGTCGTTGAAAATTGTCGGTAAGTGAAGACCTTTTCTAACGAATTCTTGGTTCGGAAACGGATGCGGCAGGGAATTTGAGATCTGAACGCAACCAAAATTAATGAGTTCCGCCAATTTAGAGGAGAAAGTCAAATTGGAAAGATTTTGTCGTTAAACCACCAGACATCAGGGATATTGGACATTCCCAGGAACTATCTGTCTTTCAATTGGGTATTGTAAAGCAAACGGGAGACCATGGTTGGTCCGTCGCGGAACGGAAACGAGCCCAGAATGGGCAGAGGGGTATGAAGCCACGCCCACACGGAAAGGACATTATCCAGTTACGATACCCAGAGGCCATCGGGACCCACCTTTAAGGAGGGGTTTTGCCACGGGGTGAAAACGTGAATTGGTTTTAAGAGTCAGTCGTTCAGTTTTCCTTTAAGAGGAAGGTGTTATTCTTTGTTCTGTAGTGTTGAACTCTGTTCATCAATTCTTTGAATGAGATGTGATCGTAAGCACTATTTTAAATCATAAACTTCGAATTTGTGCTGTAAATAAGTGATTTAAATACTATTGTGTATTTCGATGTATATCAACTACTTTAATTTTAGAATCCTTAATCTTAAATTGTAGCAATATTCATTCGTGCATTTGTTTAAATTGGGATGAAATCGAAATTGCTTTTCAACGATGATAGATTTGTGTTTTTGTACCAATTTGAAATCTGATTTCACGAACAGAATACGCTATGTTTGTTGAATTGTAAATATCTCATTTTAATATTAAGGCGGAATCCGATTTCGTTTCCACTTCCGAAATGAAATATAGTCTATGGGTGATACCTCTCCGCTTTCCGTGAAATTTTCACTTCAATGAGCTACTTGTATATAGGTTGTCTAATATTGGTGTCTCATCTGATGTTCATGCATGCTAGTGTAATTTAAGTCTCGTTGCTCGTCTGTTCGTCGCGTGTATCGCGGCGCTATCACCCTTCTCGTTGTAGGAGAGGAGAGAGGAAAAAACAGGTTTGATAATTTTGTATCTAACGACGTTGGTAAGTGTTAAAATCCTTTTCGTTTTACCTTTAAGATGTTGAGGTGATACCTCTGCAAAACTGCTAATTCCATCCGTTGCATCTGACGGTTCTCATATTATATGCATATCCATCCCAGAACGCGTACTCTTAGGTACCGTGCTCTCGCGAGCGCTTAGCTAATTTAATTTTAAGGAAGTGAATGGTTGTATGTGTGAAAGAGGTCCCATCAAACTCTGTGATCACAACAAAGGAATGGGATCTAACTCCACACCTTAATTTAAAATCATACAACATTCTATTGCTGTCCATTCAATAGAACTATCGTAGATTACTAACCATCTTGAAGTTGTAAACACCTAGCCATTAACAATCTTGTTTCGACTTCTTTAACCCCCTTTCTCATTTACCTCCTATGGCATGCATTCTTCGACTTTCTTCTACCTATGATCAGGGACTCCGCGATAGCGGGTCTACGAGATATTGCATGTTCTTCTCGTAGGGCAATTGGAGGCTTTCTCGACCCCCTTCAGGGGTCTGCTGTTGATTCTTCTCTCCCCCCTTTTTAGAGTGTAAAGCACGCGAGTGACTGCTTCTTTCTCAGCCATTCATGTCTCCCCCTGCATATGTATCTAAACTCATCCATAATATTCTTATGACACAAATATTATATTAAAATTGGCCAGAGAATTCCGCCTTTAATCCCCTTATTCGAATGATAGTATTATCAGAGAATAATCAATGAAGGCGGGAACTCAGGGAAAATGTATTGACAAATTAGAGAGTATCACAAAACAACATATACAGTCCACTTACATCTCCTTTCATTAACTTCTTACTCTATCTAAATTGTCAAGACATTTAAGTGATCCTTCCTGGAACCGGATCTTATGCAATATCGAAAATTGCATGATGACAAATTAATACTGCTGAGTGATCACGTCTGACTATTATTATTATTATTATTATTATTATTATTATTATTATGTATTCATTAATTATATTATTATTATTATTATTATTATTGTTATTATTATTATTATTATTATTATTATTATTATTATTATTATTATTATTATTATTATTATTATTATTATTATTATTATTATTATTATTATTATTGTTATTATTATTATTATTATAATTATTATTATTGTTATAATTATTATTGTTATTATTATTATTATTATTATTATTATTATTATTATTATTATATTAATATTATATTATTATTATTATTAAATAATTATTAATTATTAAATTATTTTATTATTATTATTATTACTACGTTATATGTTTTAGAGACACTTACTGGGTTTTCGGCGTATTTCGTTGTATTTGACCCTTTCGTTTGATTTTTCTCTTGTATGTATTCCATTTTTCTCTCTGCAACATTGCAACATTTTCGTATTGGGAAAGGATTAGAAAGGGGTGCTATTTTTTAACATATTTGGAAGAAGCGCAGTGCTCTCTGTGCGAATTTCGTTGTTTTAGCCATCTCTTTAGGTTCTTTTTCCATTGTATGTATATCACTCTTTGCAATATTGCAATACTTTCGTAGTTGGAAAGGATTAGAAAGGGGTGCTATTTTTTAACATATTTGGAAAAAGCGCAGTGCTCTCTGTGCGAATTTCGTTGTTTTAGCCATCTCTTTAGGTTCTTTTTCCATTGTATGTATATCACTCTTTGCAATATTGCAATACTTTCGTAGTTGGAAAGGATTAGAAAGAGGTACTAATTTTAACATATTTCGAAGAAGCGCAGTGCTCTCTGTGCGAATTTCGTTGTTTTAGCCATCTCTTTAGGTTCTTTTTCCATTGTATGTATATCACTCTTTGCAATATTGCAATACTTTCGTAGTTGGAAGGGATTAGAAAGAGGTACTAATTTTAACATATTTCGAAGAAGCGCAGTGCTCTCTGTGCGAATTTCGTTGTTTTAGCCATCTCTTTAGGTTCTTTTTCCATTGTATGTATATCACTCTTTGCAATATTGCAATACTTTCGTAGTTGGAAAAGATTAGAAAGGGGTGCTATTTTTTTAACATATTTGGAAGAAGCGCAGTGCTCTCTGTGCGAATTTCGTTGTTTTAGCCATCTCTTTAGGTTCTTTTTCCATTGTATGTATATCACTCTTTGCAATATTGCAATACTTTCGTAGTTGGAAAGGATTAGAAAGAGGTACTAATTTTAACATATTTGAAAGAAGCGCAGTGCTCTCTGTGCGAATTTCGTTGTTTTAGCCATCTCTTTAGGTTCTTTTTCCATTGTATGTATATCACTCTTTGCAATATTGCAATACTTTCGTAGTTGGAAAGGATTAGAAAGAGGTACTAATTTTAACATATTTCGAAGAAGCGCAGTGCTCTCTGTGCGAATTTCGTTGTTTTAGCCATCTCTTTAGGTTCTTTTTCCATTGTATGTATATCACTCTTTGCAATATTGCAATACTTTCGTAGTTGGAAAGGATTAGAAAGAGGTACTAATTTTAACATATTTGAAAGAAGCGCAGTGCTCTCTGTGCGAATTTCGTTGTTTTAGCCATCTCTTTAGGTTCTTTTTCCATTGTATGTATATCACTCTTTGCAATATTGCAATACTTTCGTAGTTGGAAAGGATTAGAAAGAGGTATAGAAGAGGGTGCTATTTTTTAACATATTTGGAAGAAGCGCAGTGCTTTCTGTGCGAATTTCGTTGTTTTAGCCATCTCTTTAGGTTCTTTTTCCATTGTATGTATATCACTCTTTGCAATATTGCAATACTTTCGTAGTTGGAAAGGATTAGAAAGAGGTACTAATTTTAACATATTTGAAAGAAGCGCAGTGCTCTCTGTGCGAATTTCGTTGTTTTAGCCATCTCTTTAGGTTCTTTTTCCATTGTATGTATATCACTCTTTGCAATATTGCAATACTTTCGTAGTTGGAAAGGATTAGAAAGAGGTACTAATTTTAACATATTTGGAAGAAGCGCAGTGCTCTCTGTGCGAATTTCGTTGTTTTAGCCATCTCTTTAGGTTCTTTTTCCATTGTATGTATATCACTCTTTGCAATATTGCAATACTTTCGTAGTTGGAAAGGATTAGAAAGAGGTACTAATTTTAACATATTTCGAAGAAGCGCAGTGCTCTCTGTGCGAATTTCGTTGTTTTAGCCATCTCTTTAGGTTCTTTTTCCATTGTATGTATATCACTCTTTGCAATATTGCAATACTTTCGTAGTTGGAAAAGAATAGAAAGGGGTGGGCTATTTTATCTTACATATTTGGAGAAGCGCAGTGCTCTCTGTGCGAATTTTTTCGTTGTTTAGCATCTGCTTTAAGGTTGTCCTCTTTTTCCATTTGTATATGTATAACGTCACTCTTTGCAATATTGGCAATACTTTCGTAGTTGGGAAAGGATTAGAAAAGGGTACTTAATTTTAAACATATTTGAAAGAAAGCGCAGTGCTCTAGCTGTGCGAATTTCGTTTGTTTTATGCCATCTCTTAGGTTCTTTTTCATTGTATGTTACAATCTTTGCAATATTCGCAATCTTCGTAGTTGGAAGGATAGAAGAGGTACTAATTTTTAACATATTTCGTAAGAAGCGCAGTGCCCCTTGTGCAAATTTCGTTGTTTTAGCGCATCTTTTGGTTCTTTTCGGCATTGAGTAGTGTACTATCACTCTTTGCCATATTGCAATACTTCGTAGTTGGAAAGATTCAAGAAAGGGGTTGCTATTTTTTAACCCATATTTGGACGAAGCGGGCAGTGCTCTCTGTGCGAATTTCGTTGTTTTAGCCATCTCTTTAGGTTCTTTTTCCATTGTATGTATATCACTCTTTGCAATATTGCAATACTTTCGTAGTTGGAAAAGATTAGAAAGGGGTGCTATTTTTTAACATATTTGGAAGAAGCGCAGTGCTCTCTGTGCGAATTTCGTTGTTTTAGCCATCTCTTTAGGTTTCTTTTTCCTTTGTTTCTGTCGTTTATTCATTATTATTATTAATTGTTAGTTATTAATTGAATTATTATTATTATTATTATTATTATTATTATTATTATTATTATTAGTATTATTATTATTAGTACTATTACTATTACTGCAACCTGGTTTTGAATTTATTTGTTCTTGTTGTGTTTATTTGTCATTGTTGTCTTTTGGGATACACACAGTCATACATATGAACACACGAACACCTACACACAAGTAACATTTTTGGTTTTTTGTGTGTAACATTCTTGATTTTTTTTTTTTTTTTTTTTTTTGGCTGTCTATGTCTTTTGTTGGTTTACTTTGTCCATTGTTGTCTTTTGGGATACACACAGTCATACATATGAACACACGAGCACAGACACATATGCGCACATTCACACACCCATGTGTGAACTTTTTCTCTTTTTATTTTTTTTTATTTTTTTTTTTTTTATTATTTTTGTTTGTTTGTGATTGTGGTTATACTCGTTAGTCATTGTTTCTTGAGAGGACACCACATAGACACACACACACAGTTTCACACACACATAGGAACCGCGCCATGTATGCTGTATATTTTCTTGCGATCTCTTTCTTTTTTGAAGATTGTGTTTGTTGAGCTTATTGTTTTGTTGAGACTCTGCAGTCATACACACTCACACATACACACACACAGTTTCAACACAACACATTGCGAACACACATAGTAATGTGTAATGTTTTTTAGTTTCTTTCTTTCCCGCAAAAGTGATTTGTTTTTTGAATTGTTGTTTTGTTCTGTTTATTTGTTTTGACTCTGCGTCCATACACACCACAGCTCTACCACACACAGTTTCCACACACACATACGAACACACGTGGTAATGTGTAATATTTTTTCGATTCTTTTTTCTTCTTTTGAATTGGTGTTTGTTGTTAATTGATTTTTTGACTCCTGCAGTTCATCACACCTCACCACATACAGCACATCACAGTTTCAACACACACATGAACACACATGTATGTGTAATATTTTCGATATTTTTTTTTTTGAATTTGGTGTTTGTTGTTATTGTTTTTTGACTCTGCAGTCATACACACTCACACATACACACACACAGTTTCACACACACATACGAACACACATGTATGTGTAATATTTTTTTTTTTTTCAGATTTTTTTATTTTTTTTTTTGATTATTAATATTGATATTATTGATACTATCTGTATTAAAATCCAATTTGAGAACATTTTCTGCCTAACTTTGGCACAGGACTCTGCGCCGCACCATATATTCCCCATAAACCAGGAAAACATAAGGTAAGTCTGGTGATTTTTTTTGTGTATATATATTTTTTTTTTGCGTCTTGTATGAGCTTAGTCCTAAGTTAGTTTAAGGTTAGATACTAAGCTATAGTTAAGTTTCTCCGCCACGCTTTTACTTGCATGCGCCCGCTATCGCTTCTATCCCTTACTTATTTGCAGGAGATAAATCACAGGAATTCTGATAAGTAGTACGATTAAACTCAGGTGTGCTTAAGGGTATTGGAGCATTCCAAAAAACCCTTCGCGCACGACCCCCTTACTGACCGCGGCGCAGCGACGCCGTCGTCAGTGGTTCGTACTGAAAAGATTTTTTTTCTCTTTTCACTTTCCTTTGATACGAGTGCGTACGCACATACCCAGTACTCATGGAGGCCGGACGCAGCGACACCAACGCAGAAGAGGGGAATCCTCCCGGGACACCCCCTCCGGCAGACTTGAATACGACCCCGATCCAGGGTAACCAACAAAATAGAGGCCAGCAACAAAATCAGAGAAACAAGCCCAAACGATTAAGGTTAGCCGAGCGACAGCGGGAAGCTCTCAGGCAGGATGCATCTGCGTACATGACGGAGATGAAAGAGCTAGTGGGAAGACCGGACTCTTCGGCCGGAGACATCTTAGCACTAGTACAGACTTTAGAAGCGACTCTTAACCAGCTGGAGGAGACGAATATCGTCATCCAAGACGCTTTGGATCACGACGAATATTTAGACGATTGTGCGGAGACTAGGAGGCTTCACCTAGCCATCCGTAAAGCGATCAATTCCGGCAACGAAGCGTTAGCTGCTAGGAATAGGGCTAGTCAGAGGAGAAGCAGGTCCCCGTCACCATCCACAGCCTCTGGTTGTTCGGGGACTCGCCGCCGTCCAACGCTATTCAAACCACCCACCAGAAACCTGCCTATTTTTAGTGGGGACCCCCTGGAATTCTCGACTTACCTTGAAAGCTTTGAGGCTATGGTTGGGGGCCAGGGGTATGAGCCTATCGAGAAACTCCATGCCTTACTCCAGAGTTTACGTGGTGACGCCAAACAACTAGTGTCGGGGTTCGCTATAAGAGGAGAGAACTATGACATTGCCCTTTCACTCTTAAAGAGCAACTATGGTGACAAATCGAAGCTTATAGAGACCCTCATCGCGAGGCTGGTTGGACTCCCGTCCCCTAAGCACACACACGCGGATCTCTTCCGCTTCAGAGCCAACGTGGTCTGTTTCTCAGAGTCCCTGAAGAAAAATGAAATGATTGGAGACTGTCGAAGCTGTTCCATCATTTTAGGGACCCAACTCTCTTACAAATTACCCCCGGAGGTCAGAGAAAGAATCCCTTGGGCGGATGCCTAGTTTCGACGATCAACTTTCACTGATTTTTTCAAATTTCGATTGCTGCAATTAACGATGCTTTAATAACGTGGATAGGTATCTGCCGAGTATTCTATTGGTTTTCGTACGCAATTCTTTTTATCGTTTGATCCTTGCTAAAATCGATGCAAAACGTGGGAAGCGTCGTTCTTCTCGAGAGTCCAGGTTTCGGACTGTCTTAACTTGTTCAACTGTTTTCATCCTTTCCCAATTCCGAAGTGGCTATTCTATTTATTTTTTAAATTTTCCATCTCATCTTTTGATGTCCGTATGATTTGGTGGTCATATAAAGTAGGCGTGGCCGAAGAGTAATTAACATGTCAAAGCGAGATTGTAAAAAATAAACTGATAATACATTTGGTGCATTTAGTGAATCTGAGGATTTCGATTTGCAGAACGTTTTGGAAGTTTCTTTTCTTTCCTGTAGATGAAGTTGTGTTCGAAAGGTGTACGTACCTTCACTTGTTTTTCATTTTTCGATTTGTTATTCTTGCCTTTATTCTACCTTGTATTATTTAACTATATAAGTCGATGTGCATAGTACTCGCACTATGTTGGTTAAAAAAATTATAGTTTTAGTAAATATATTTTCAAAATCTCAATTATTCGAAATAATACTTTTGTGGGTGTTTTTTTTTAATCTTTTTTTCGATAACCCGGATCAACATGACCGACAAGACATCTCCTATAGATCCTAAAATACAAGAAACTTTGAGTTTGATTAGAAGCACTGTGAGTGAATTTCAATATGAGGTGAAAGCGACGGAAAATAATTTGAAGGAAAATTTTAACACCCTCATTTGCTCTCCTCATTCTTTAGTGACAAATAATTAAAAAAATTCTGAGGCTATTAAATTTAGATATTAAACTAGCTTAATTATTTACCTTTTTTTTTTTTTTTTTTTTTTTTTTTTTTTTTTTTCGATCTTTTTTTCTTTTTTGATGAAACTAGTTTCGACTTCGAATTTTTTTTACGAGATTTATATATATTTATTTATTTCAACATAGATACAATTCTCCATACATTTTATTATAATTTAATAAGACACCTATGGATGAAAAGTAATTAATGAAACTGATCGCAAATAAGAAATCTGATTCAATTCAAGTTGAAGTTTGATAACATGATTCAAGTGATAATTTTCAAGTCAATTTGAAATATTATCCCTTAATTAAATAATGCTATCTGCTTTTTTTTTACTGCTTACATTATATAATTTTCCAAAATTTTGGAAGAAGAAAATTTTAAAGTCATTATTCTCTCTCGTAAATTATGACACTAAATAAAGTAAAAATAGACTCATAATATTTATTTTAAGGTCTCCAAGGCTCCAGTAGACCAGTTAACAAAATGGGGCAATATTCCCTCGTTTTCCCTTCCCATAATAATGTCATAGATGTAGATTTTCAGTTTATCAGTTTATCATTCTATATAACAAAAGTATGATTATTGTCGGTTTACGGATTAATATGCGATAATTCGCAAATTTATGTTAATAAATGTGCGCAAATTTCGATAGAAAATATCCTAGGCCCGTTTGAATTGATTGTTTAATTTACCAAATATTTGCAAGATTAGATATATTCATTGATCTCATCTGTTTTATACCTTTATTTTTAATATTCAGACATAAAAGTGACTTCCTTGAATAGCGCTCTGCCGTATATTTTGAGCTTATTTTTCTATACAACTACCTGACCAATTACTTAAGACTCTAATTATTATTTATTTTTTTTTTTTGCTTGAGGTTTTACTTTACATCTATTTAGTGTTCTCCAGTCACATACTATTACGCGAATTTACTATCTGTTTAAAAGAGTGTTTTAATTAAAATTATATTTTGATTGGCAAAACAAACATTCACCGATTTTCCTTTTTGATTCATTTGGCTTATTTTAGAAAGAAATTGAATCTTTTTCAAATCGTAGGAAAAAAAGAGCTTACAGTTTAAACACTGAAATGAATGTGTATTTTAATGATTATACGAGACCATCTCACCTCATTTGCTGTTATTCGCTTCTCGAAGTCTTAAAAAAATTATCTAGATCGATGGAGAAAATCGAAATGGAACTAAAACTGGTTTCTGACCAAGGAAAAGCCTCGATGAATAAGATTCATTATCTTAAGACTTCTCTGAAAATGGATTGTTTAAATATTTTACTTCTATATTTAGGACTAGTGTATGGAATTTCCTGGCCAAGAATTCAACAACTTAGATATCGCGACATCGTGAATTTAGTTTTGGGCATTTTACCGGATAACCATAATAAAAGTAAGAAGATTAGTCTCCCGCATGTTATGGGATTGCCATCGATAACACTTCTTTTATATGGAATTCGGCAGTCTCAAATAAATCCATTCATCAATAACATGTGCCCCAAAAAAGAGGCTCTCGAATTTTAAATTTGGTCCTTTGCCGGATATTAACTTCCCAATTTTTTTTTCCTTTGCTTCGACAATATTTTTTATTTATATAACGAGAACGTTTATTCACGACAAAAATCGAGCGGTCGTTGAAGTACAATTATTTATATCGGATAGAAAATTATTTCAAATCTCTTTGCCTTTCATTTTATAAATATATTATTTTTGAAAGGCTAGCTCTGGATTTTTCCTATTTGATGAGATGTCCGCAGTTTTGATGAAATCAGATTTTTTTGAATAACTCTTTATTTTTTTTTCAATTTTTTTTCGGAAAAAATATAAAAGTTTTTAGAAAAATGATAATTAGGAAAAGATAGAATTCAGCTGGAGCAAAATCAAGATTTGCAATATAATTTAGCAAATTCACTTCCCGAATATTTTAGCCTGATTAAACTTATATAAAAATAGTAAAGCGTAAATCTATTATCGGTCGACACATTTGGGGACATTTGGCTTTAATTAGCGATTTGTTTCTTTAATAAATTAAGTATATATTCGGTTTTCGAGCTAGCTAAACGATTTTTGCTTCAATCGGGGCTCATTTTCCCATTTTTTTTCCAAGATCTAATTCGTTAAATTTAAATTGATTATACTTGCGATTTACGATTTTTTACTCCTGTGGAAGATTTTGAATTATACCTTCCTGGAGAATAATTTAATTTCGCCCTAAAAAATTTAAAACCAGCGACGTTCATTATTTTACAGGCATTAAATTAGGAGAAAGTTAACAATTACTCTAAATTTATTGCCTGTTGCCGGTTTTCTAATCAACTTCGATTAGTTAGTCATTGCGACTACAGATGTGAAACTCGAGGTGTATGTGAATACAACGGCGGATCCGTAATTAAATTATTCTGAAAAATTTCAGTTTATTCAATTTGATGACTTCACGATATTTGAAGGCACAGAAGGATTCTCTTTTAAGAATTACTTATTTATTAATTTTTGGTATTACCGATCATGTATCGCGGCAACGGCATATTTTTTAATCTCCCCTTTGTTGATTAAGTTCAGGTTAATGTATTAAATGATAAATTTAATAAAATTCTCAAAACGTATATCATTGATTTACAAGGATATAATTTTAAAGATTTGCCTCAAATGTGTGTTTTTTGAAAAAAGTATTTTTCGACAAACCCTAAATTATATATAGAACTTCCCTCATACAAATATGTAGATCGTGACTGCTTTGTACAATTTTTTTTTCATGGGTTGCTAGTGGCAATCCACATTTAAATTTCACCGTCCAAGGAGATTTAATTTCCCTAGTTCGATGTCGTTCTTTGAGAGAACATCTTGTTTTTTTTAGCTTTCTTAGCTGATTATGTTATTTTAATTATCATTTATATTTTTCTATTCTATTTATATCTTTTTTATATTTAATTATTATATTATTATTTATTATTATTTTTTTTTAAACTTAACTATTATTTTTAAATTTAGAGTAATTTTTGATTACTAAAAGCAAAAGCTACAGACGGTTTTATTTATTTATAAAAATTTATTCTAACCATATTAATAAAAAATAAAAAACAAATAAATTTTTTATTTGCATCAAAACATCGAATATAAATATCATCTATTGTTTTAATTCTGGAATTTTCGCTTCGATCATTTTACCTTTTAACGTGGATAAACTTGTTTAATGCAGTTTGTCAGTATTTCCTGTCAAGTAACTATATTTTATTTAAAGGTTCGCTTACGT
>JABUQX010059071.1:0-33385 GCA_015478945.1 Trachelipus rathkii | reverse complement strand
TCTGCAACAATTATTTTGGTAAGAGTTTTATATTTTTTTTCGGTCTATCAGTTAGTTTTTCAGTTCGATTAGTTATTTACGTACAAGAAATTTTTCAGTTATTTATTGTATTATTTTTGATCTTATTTAGGTTATGGATCAAAAAACAAATCAACGGCAAGGCAGACTTCAAATCGATTTGAACAATATATTAAAGCAGAAAAATATGGAAACTATTGGAGAAGAATTTAGTTTAAGTGGTGCTGCTGGTGGACTCGCTACTGTCAAGTTAAACCTAACACTTAGGGTATGTTTTATTTTGTTCAATTTTCATTTTTATTAGGCCTCCTTTTTAAAAATTCTCCTAATTTTATTTTTATTTATTATTATTATTATTATTATTATTATTATTATTATTATTATTATTATTATTATCATTATCATTATCATTATCATTATCATTATCATTATTATTATTATTATTATTATTATTATTATTAATATTATTATTATTATTATTATTATTATTATTATCATCATCATTAATTATTATTATTATTATTATTATTATTATTATTATTATTATTATTATTATTATTATTATTATTATTATTATTATAATTATCTATTAAAGGCTATGGTGAAGTAGATCATTTAATCAAGATTTATGTTGTATTTGTAATTTGATATATCAGTGGATGCGAAGCTTGAGGATTGGAGAAATCTTTTGTTGGATGAAATGCTTCTATAATCTATAAGACTTATCTTTTGTTTTTTCCCCTTTTTTATATGATTTTTTCACCATTAAATAAATATTTTTAATCCCATTCATATTATATATATATATTTTTCTCATTTATTTTCTTCTGTTTGAATTGTGAGAAACAATCTTTCAAACTTAGTTCAATTAAAGAAGTTGGATGAGAAAGGTTATGAATGTTATTGCTTATATGTTCATACTCTTGAAATATATACGGTAGTTAAAAGGTACTTATTATGGTAATTAACTGAACTACTACTTATCCATAAATGTATATCCTTTGCCTTTATAGTTAAATGAGACTAAACATTTTAGAGAGAATTGAATTGAAATACATGAATTAATTTAGATATAGGGTATTTCAATAAAATTCTAGTTGCTCATTGGTTTAAGCAGGGTTTTAATACAATTAGCTAATTGGGTTCATATCTTTGGATGGTTAGATGGGGATGGGTATAATTCAGTATATAGTTTTGTAGAAAAGAAGAAGAGTTTACTAATTTATTATATTGGATGCGCTAGAAATTCTTTCCTATTTGAGGCTTACTGTAATCAAATCTGTGGACCATTTTTTTTTTTTTTAAAAATATTTTTTTTTTTTTTTTTTTTTTTTTTTTTTTTTGCAAATAAAAAAAGTAATTAGAAAGTACTCTAAATGATACATCCTAATTATTTATTTAAATAGTAAGTAAATGGGAGCAACACATGTTCGAGACTTTACCAGTAGAGTATATGTAAGATTGAGCATAGCAGTTAAGTCTGGGTCGGTCATAGAATAGAGTCGAGAATGAGTGAGACTGTTTGAAATATGAGTCGGTTAGAATTTTGGTTTGAATATTATCAAGTTTAAAATTAAAAATTTATTTGGAATTGTAAAGCTGTGGCATTGCCACTTAAAGATGGGGGTAAGGGCGGTTTGAAGTAGCTGGTTTAGAGAAGAAGTAAACTAGACAAGGGCATGTAGCAGATAGAGAGAAATTACGAACACGTGGTGTAATAGTAAAAATTCGTGCAATAAATGGGAACTTTTTAAAGAGTTTAATAGCTGTTAGTTTCTTACATAACCACATTAGAAAGAACGCAAAAATCTTCAGATTTGAAGATGCCAACAAAAATGAAGTGGTGGTATAGTTAGTTTGCTGTTATTCATTCATGCAGCACAGAGACATTTTTTATTTGTTCAAATTTAAATATGCAAATTGAAAATAAAAAGCGAGTGTGTAAGAATATGATTTACAAACGTGCTTTTTATTCAGAAAGGTTCAGTAATAAGGAAGATCATTTAATATTTTTTTTTTAACGGTTCTATTATTTTTACCATGACATGAAGTTCAGAAAAATTGTTTTAAATGACAGGAAATATTATCATTGTTTGGTGTATTAACATTTGGTTAAATTTTTTAGATTTTGAAAACTGGAACCAAAAAAGATGGGAAAAAAATAGGTGAGAGAGAATTAGAGGATTTATTATCTCCCCAAGCAAAGGATGATAAAGAAAAAACATCTTCTCTGAAAACATCTGGGTCCGGAGATGCAGCTATTACTGCTAAACCAGTTGGTGATATACTTCAGTAGTTTAAGTTGAAGAAGTAAAAGCAGGTGTATGAACGTATGGAACAGTCGCGCGCGAGTGTGAGAAGTTTAAATGTTACACGAGTGTAATGCAGTTAACACAGCTGGAGCGCATATTTGTCGATATAAATTATTTTTAGGGATATTGATGTATGGATGAGATAATGGAGGAAATGTGCGATAGCAGAGTGTAAATAGGAATATATGTTCATAGTGAGCACTGCTATGAAAAGGAGGCGAGCTTAGCAATATATTAATTACGGAGTTGAAGAAGTAAAAGCAGGTGATGACACTGGCATAGGGTCTCAGATTGACTCCGAAGAGTTGGGTAGATCTTGTTAACCAATGATATATATGTATTGTAGGTAAGTTGGAGGGAACCTACAGTCTGGGAATCTAACAGAAGAATAGACTTAATAGTTCAATGGTGGTTTAGATAATGCGAACTACTTAAGTTTTAAACGGTTCGGGCTTAAAGTGTCATTGCACTAGGTTGAAAAGAATTAATAAAAGTGAGGAATGAAACGAACGCATAAAACAGTTGTGTGATATGAAGAAAGGGGCTGACTGAGAGTAAAATACAATGAAAGTATGTTTATATGAGATGGTTTATGGTCAATTAGTATGGGAAGAAGGATAGAAAATGAAAATGTCGCGGGATTGGTTGTTAGTGGAATCGTATAACGGAAGCTTAGTATGAAGGAACGGTGTTGAAGAAGCCACAGAGAACCATGTACAGGGAGACCTGAAAGAGAAGAGCAGTGGATTGTGAGGTAAGATTTGAGACTGACGTATATGTATAGAAAGGAAGAGAAAGTGTGAGAGATTTTGCGCAGAGCGCGAGAACATAAAGGTGCGGATACGGAGGAGGGAAGGTGTCGGAGGGTTTTTGTAATCGTGTAGCAGGGAGTGGATTTCCTTTTATATTGTTTTTTTTATTGGGGGGCGGGTCCAAAAACCAATGGGTGCCATGCGGGAAGAACCCTTTACAATTGACGGATTACCATAGTGAGGGTCCACTACACTGGTCCCATGATGTGACACATGCACTATTAGCGGGTGGAAGTTCTTCTCGTCTTCATGAGTATCGCAACGAAGCTCTCACTCTCAATTAAATACGGAATAGCAAAACGAGGGGAGCGGAGTCAAGGTCTGAGGAACTTAATTCTTTTCGTATCGTTTGTCATGTGTTCCATGCCTACTTCCTTTTTCATTTATTCCTGATGCTTGTAACAGCACCCCTTACCCTCCCCATAATTCTCCTGAGGGTCAAATATATGGATGGCAAGCTGGAGAAGAGAAAAGAACGAGAAGAATAATAGAAAAGAATACACATATATAAGTATATTAAATAATAATAAAATTATTCATTATATATATAAAACTCTTTTGGGAAATATATTCACTAATTTAAACTATCCTCAAACTGATATAGTATGAATATTAATATTATTGCGAATGAAACATATTAAAGCATGCATACTATTAAATTTTTAGAAATCTGAGAGATTTCACTTTATATTAATATATATCATTAATTATATACCTACCATATTACAAAAAATAGAATAAGTATATCACATTTATAGAAAGTGTTTTCAGTCTCTGTTTTATCAACATATAAAATCTTTTCTAGAAGCTTATCGAAGAGAGAAGCCAAATCATTTCCGATATATAGGATCGGAAGGCTAGCTAGGCAAATTTAAAACCTAAATAAATATCATCCTGATCTCTTTCGTAAACTCAGGTAGTTACACGGGCATGCCCATATGTGGAGCAAGATACGAACTTTGTTTTAAAAAAAATATTATAACATGAAAATACAATAACGATTACTATTGGTATAAAGCATTTATTTAGAAGAGAATCTAACATAGACGGCATATATCGATTTCTGAGTCCAGAATGAAATCGTGATCAAAAGTGCGGAAAGAATCGAAACTACAACTCTTTGGCTGGAATCAAGTGTAAGAAAGCCAGTTCGAGTAGCAACATTCTAATATGAGAATAAGAGCGCGTTCAACGTAAGATCCTCAATCTTATCACTGCATTCGACACTTTTGTTCGGTGGGAGTCAACGTAGGTAAATCAACTCTTGTTGTACTTGCCATACTTTCTACATTGGCACACCTAAGTTCCTGCGAAAGTGACTAATCTTGTCGTCATCGAGAAAATTGATACGTTTACATGTTATCAACTGCAAATTTGATACGGAATTGTTCTGAGAATCCACACTTGCTAAAGAGATAGGGCGGTCATTAATCTAGTGTTCCATTCAAATAGTATTTTACGAGTCTCAATCAAATACACCGGCGTCTCTCCATCATTGTTCCTAGCGAGGCGACCCAGTTTATATTTTCTCTATCACACTCACAACTAAGAGAGAAATACTGAGAGGAGAAGGCGCTGCGATACCATGACATAAGTTGTCTACAAAGACTGCGAATTAGTATCTGCAGAATATTAATTAGTCAAAAAATTAAACAACGATATTTTAAAAATCTTAATATTTAAAAAAAAAATGTCGCGCTGCAACGATTTACACATAATTAAAATTTATTTACACTTTCTATAACGCGCGAAGATAACAGTAATGTATACACATAAATCTAAATAATAATTTATCATCTTATAATTTATATTTAATAATATATAATTGATAAACTATTGACATATTTTTAAATTTTTTATGTAAATAAAAGAGAATTCAATTCAAAATCAAAAATTAAAACAGAATAACTTATCTTTTCAAAATAAGTGATGATGAATGATAAAATAAATAAAATTAACAAATAAATAAATACCTGTATGTGTCTGTCTATCTCCGGTACAAATGCTACTGCTAATCCAAAAGTCTCTGCCAAACCTTCATATTATTCTTCCATGTTTTCTGCGTGATGAGGACATTTACGAATGCTTTCAAATCAAACGAATGGATCTATAATTTAGTTGGAAATGTATAATAATCACAATTTACAATAGCTTTAAAGGACCCCAATCTTTAAAAAGCTGTTTAGCCAGTATACCCGGCATTATAAAAAAAAAATAAAAACCAGGGTAAATTATTTAATACCAATTAAGTAGCTTCCATCATCCTTTCAAAACAGCATAATCAAAATTATATTACACAAACCTTTGAAAAAAAAAAAATAAAATCCCTATAATGCAGGTTAACAAAAGATTTATTCCTAGAAGAATACTAATGCTCAACATAAAAATATAAAAAAAAAATCATAATAAAATTTATACACAATTTTGCCCCATACTAGGGCAAATACTAATGAGAATATTTTATGAGAGAGAGGCAGTGGGCTCTTCCATAAACTCTGAGACATCTTTTCTACATAAGAACAAAATTTTTATTTGTAACTAAACAAATTAACTGGAGAGCGGGGGGGGCATGCTACTTATCATCCTCTTTTTTCTAAGTTGCGCCTAAATGCTAACATACATGTTTCAATAGATGTAGGTCCCCACTTAAATATCAATACTGCTACTTTTTATATTTTCCACCAAAGCGAATCATGCAACTTGAGCATTTCGAGAGAAGACCAGCTTAAATCATGTTCGCGCCGAAATAATCAAACACTAATAAAAAGTAAGAAAGGTGAGCTAGCAGTACGCACCTCAGAAATAAGATAAAATAATAGAATTATATAAATGATACTCCAAAATAATAAAGTATATAAAGTAAAAAACTACATAATACATAGTAGTAGTAGTAATATAATAATAATAATAATAATAATAATAATAATAATATTAATAATAAATAATATAAAATAATTATAATAATAAATAATAATAATATGTGTGAGTGAGGACAGATCCACTGTGTGAAGTATAATGATAAAAATGGTATGAGCAGCAGAGAACACCAGAAAGTGTCCTGGAGTTTAAAAATTAGAGGATAATAATGTTTGGACCCTAAATTTTATGAAGGCAAAAACGGCGATGATGAGCATAGATGTTGTAGGAGAAAAGTACGAATGAAGGTCACGAAATGGATGATCTGGATGCATGATAATCGCTGAGTGACATTTTAAGCTAGGATCCGATACATCGTGGTGGCTAGGATGTGGTAGTTCTGTGGAAGGAATGTGGTGGGTGGTGGTACGTGATGAGAAACTCAGTAATTTGCGCAATAATAGAGAAATTAAAATATAAACTTTTTTAATTACGCATAATATTATAGCATTTTTCAGTATATACATCTAATCACAAAATATAAAATCCAATTGGCCATTGGAGTATGGAACAAACACAAGAGGCGCACAGGCTAATGTCTCACAATTAAAACATTAAATAAAACATTTAGAGAAATTATCTGTTAGAAATACTGGCAAAAAAAATCTATAAAGGCAAATGAGATATTCATTTTAACGGTAAGAGACAAGCAATTCAACTGCACATAACAAGAGAGTTAACATGTAAACCAGTACACCAATTTTATCTATAATTGATAACAGAATCACCAGATAACTTACTTCTTCCCCTGTGACTTACTGGAGGGCCTGAAAAAATATATTGTGCATAATAGCTAATTTCAAAAAATAATCAAAACATTAATATATGCCTATTTCCTAAAGTTAGAATGAGTAATAATAAAAAAACAAAAAGTACAACGCAGAGAGAGAGAGAGAGAGGAGAGAGAGAGAGAGAGGAGAGACAGAGAGATCAATGAGAGAAAGGTAGGAGAGGTTAAAGAACACAGCAAGCTAAACGAGTGAGTTAAGAAGATTCGACAATTCAGAGGAAAACAATTAGAGAGGGGGAGAGAGAGAGAGAGAGAAAAGCAGATGAGAGAGATGGAAGAGAAAGTAGTGCACTTTTCATGACAGATACACGCGAGGTGTCGACGATGGAGAAGAGAGAAGAGAGATGAGTACGAAAAAATCATAGAGAGGAGAGAGAGAGGGAGATGATGTTAGAGATGCACAGCACAGGAAGCGAAGAAGTAGTAGAGAAGAGAGAGGAGAGAAGAGAGAAGAAGAGAGAGGAGAGAGAAGAGAGATGAAGAGAGAGAGATGAAAGAGAAAGAGAGAAGAGAGAGATAGAGTGAGATAGAGATGAGAGAGAGAGAGAGAGAGGAGAGAGAGAGAGAGAGAAGAGAGAGAGAGAGAGAGAGAGAGAGAGAGAGAGAGAGAGAGAGAGAGAGTAGAGAGAGCGAGCAGAACAGAGGACGATGAGAAGAGCAAAAGATGAATGGTACCAGAGAGCACGAGCAGGAGTAGACTATGAACGAGAGAGAGAGAGAGACAAGAGAGAGCAGAGAAAAAGAGAAGAGAGAGAGAGGAGAGCAGAGAGAGCGAGAGAGAAGAGAGAGAGAGAAGAGGAGAGAGAGAGAGGAAGAGGAGAAAAGAAGAGAGACGGTGGATGTAATTAGAAACGAAGAACATCATGTGCAGTAGGAGGAGAAGAGAAGAGAGCAAGAGAGAGAGAAGAGATGAAGAGAGCAAAGAAAAGAGTATGAGACTGAGGAGAGTATGATGAGATTGGAAGAATAGATGAGAGTAAAGCAGAGAGAGAGAGAGAGAGATGCAGAGATTAAAAACACAATACAATACAGCGCATAGGTGACATAATGCTTACCTTTGCTTCTACAAATTTCCAATAAGCTAACAACATTGTCATTGTTGAGTAGTTTTAATATCCTAATCTCTCTCAAGGCAGTAATAGGGAACTGAAAAAACAAAACATATTTTATAATTTAAATAATATTTAACTTTAAATCCTGTAAGAGAAATTTATTATTATATATTAATTATAATTACAATTATTATTAATTATTATATAATTAATATCACTTATTATTATTCCAATGATTAATTACTAAATATTATATATCATTAAATATATTTATATAAATAACTCAATAAGAATCTTATATTTCTTTATATAAAAAAGAAATAATAATACTTAAAACACTGAATTCAATTTACGTATAATTAATATATTAGATAAAGAAGAATATATTCATTAATAAAGAAATATTATTCCAAGAGAGTGGATCAAGTTAATTTATTACTTCCCAGTTATCTCATAATTAATAAAATCACATTTAACTTAAAAAGTATTTTGAACTTAAATTTTTTTTTTTTTTTTTACAACTTTTTCTTTATTCGGGATATTATTTATGTATTTTTAATTTATGAGAGTCTGTATATATATTTGTCAATTATTTTAGTGAAAGTTTCTATTTATTTGTAGTTGTCACAATTATAGTTTTAAACTTAATTCTTATTATATATACTAGTATCCTTAATTATACACATTAATATATATCATTAATATCACTAAATAAAAAACTTAGTTCCTTTATATATTACTTTATTATTTCCTATAAACACTACTTATTTTTAGATCAATATTAACTTCTCCTTTTTAACCCTCTCAAAACTAACATTGTACACTTCCATCTCTCTTTCCTTAGAGCCCTTAGAATCTGTTCCCATACATTTCCTTCAACCTGAAATCAATTTGATTTCCTCAACATTCAATAAATTTCCGAGAGCGCTGCGATTATAAGTTAAACGTGAAATTCTTGCCCTCGTCAAAGTCTAAAAACATTTGTCCTACACCAATGCCATATTAAATAAACCTGTTAACAACCCAATACTTGTCCTAACTTCGTCTTTACCCATCTTCACTGTCGATTCCGCTATAACACGAGAAAAAATTCATCAAGCCCAAATCTATACACACTTTTCGTCGTTCTAAAATACTCTATAGCCTATAATAAAAGATTATTTAAACCTTCGCTCTGACAAAAACACACTAACACTTCTACAATGTGTTGTTTATAAACATGCACAACCATGATATGCGGATTACACAAACAGAACTAATACATTGGAAAGAAATCTAATGATTTTTCTGCCGCTCTGTACATTCTACACAGCATAGAAATACGAACTCCACCAATTGAACACCCCCAACGTCTGCCCCCTACTGCTACACAGAACTTCCCACAATCCCACCACATCAATACCCCTCAATGGCACTATGACAGCCACATCATTGGGCTCGTCTATTAATGAAAACTTTAACACCTAGAAGAGAAGAAAAATTTCTACGGGTCTATTCGTGCCGAGCACAAAACATAAGCTAATAATGAAAATTTCAAACATAACAAAAAAACGAACTTTCAACAAGTCTACACATCACTTTATACCCTTCATTTTTTTTTCGAAAATACAATCCTTGACTCAAAATCATTTTACAATATTTCAATTTTTTTTCGACTTTTCATTTAGTTTAAGTATTTTAAGTATAAAAAGAACTGGCATGCTGAAAGAGGTCGATTAAGACGACAAGCCTTTAATTTAAGTTAAAATCATTTTCAGCATGCGATTAATATATCTTTGAATATAATAATTATTTATTTGTTGCAATCCTCAAGAGTGTTAGTTTCGAAGGCTCCATATTTTTATATATAGATATTACGCTAACTATAACTGGACTTCTACGCTTTGTCTCTGGTGACGCTTCGGCTTCTCCGATAAGGTGGGAGCTGTAATCGTTGAAAGGGATGAGCAGGTTCATGCCTTCTTCGACTAAAATCTTTTTCTGCCTCCTCAATAATCCCATGGTCGTACTCGTGCTTGTTCCTGGCCATTCAGGCTAGAGACAGTGCGGTATCGGGAGTGGAAAAATTCTCGTTCTCCTCTACTTCTCCTTGCTAATTTTCATTCAGCTAGAAAATCCGTTGCAGGGACACCCTCTTCGACGAGCCAAAGCGGGCTTTCTCAGAACGAAAAGTGAGCTAACTCCCTTGGTTCTCCTACTGAAAAATCTTTTTTGGCCTCTTGGCCAAAAACATCTCTACACTTCGTAAATCGTCTTTCCTCTCTTTATTCGATCTGACTGGTTCTGTAGCTAATTCCTCCAACTGAAAAGGCCAATTCTCTTCGGCCTCACTGTTTTCTCTAACTCAACCCTGGACGATCTGGAATTCCTCATCCTCCTCCTTCACCTCTCAGGTGTCCTAAGTGCCTTTGCACTGTGGTTACATTCGAAATCGGTGTATAGGGCTCCTGAAATCTACGAACGTAGGAAGGCGGGTGGCACGGATGGCATTCCTCCCCGAGTTTTGAGGGAGTGTGCTTTCCGTGCTATCCCCGCCCTCGTTCAAAACTATATTCTCTATGTCCCAATACTGAACACTTTCCCTCAGGGTTGGAAGCAACCAACATGTCCAACCTATTCCGAAAAAGAAAGCCCGTTCTGATCCTTCCAACTATCGCCGTAATCGCCTCTTACTTGTATTCTATCTCAAGATCTTTTTAAAGCTCTTCTCAACTCTCATTTCTTAGATCATCTGGAATCCTCATTCACTTCTTCCGATCGCCAGTATGCTTTCGGCGCTCGAGGTCACTGGCGATATATTTTCCTATCTACTGATTTATGGTTCCGCTCTTAGGAACTACGGGGAGACTTGCGTGGTGGCACGCTTGACATCCAAAGCTTTTGAACCGGTATGGCATGCGTCACTGCTACTATTTTCCAAGCTCCCATTCCTTTGGGTTCCTCTTCTCTTTGCTTACTTATGTCTAGTTTTCTTCTAAATCGCTTCAATATCGGCTGTTGTTTGAATGGGGCGACTTCTTCCTTCCTTTTCATGTCAAAGTGGTGGTGCTCCTCAGGGTTCCTGTCTTATCTCCTACTTTATTCCCTACTTTTCATTAATGATCTTCTCACCATCACACATCTTACTCTATTCACTCTTATGCCAATGACTCGACCTTTATTCTTCAACTCATTTAATTCTGCTCCTTCTTTTAACTCAGAAATGCATCTCGTCTTAATCTTTCCGATTCTATTCCTCCGCTGATCGATAGAAATTTCTCGCGGTGGGGTCCGTCTGAACCCTTGTGAAAATTCAAATGTTCCTTTTAAAACCTCCACTTCTACAAATCTCCCCTCTCTAAAGCACGAACCTTCTAATATTTGTATCTCTTTCGACGGTACTCTCGTTTCACCAGTCTGTTCTGCAGACAATATAAACACCTCGGCCGTCTTAACTAAACCAAATGAAATGTCGGTGAGAAACCTACACATTCCACATAGCTGGTTAGCTAAAGCAAGGGTCTCGTCAAGATAAACTGGAGTTTCTGTTGAGCTGCTGATGAACTTTTTTCACCTTCTCTCAGTTACTCCAAGCTATCCAAGGGCCTTCGAAGTGCCCGCCCTCTGAATATGGAGGTACTGCTCTCATATCTGGCGGGGGGGCTCTGGTTTTCACCCGGCTATTTGGATAGGGTCGAGTCAAAGGCCAAAAAGGCTTATAAACTGCTTTGTACTTTCCAGTTCACTTGACCGTCTATCTTTGCGGGCGCGATGTTGGTGGCTTTTATCTGTGCGTGTTCTGAGTAGGTCTACGCCCAACCGCCAGCGGACAGGTGCTCGAGGGCGACGCTTATCACACTCCGCGTACCTCCACCTTTTGCGTCGCCCTCGCAAGACACACTCAGCTCGGTGCTGTGTCCTGCACTGAAGTTTTTGTGTTGATGATATCCTAACTCCAGGAGCGACAAAGTAACGCTGCGCGGTGCTTCCTTCTTTCCTGGCCACCATCTGTTCTGTGGAAATTCCTTCCATCTTCCGTGTTTCCTAACTGAATTTAATCTCCTCCACTTCAAAAAGCTGCGTCTGTGCTCATTCTGCGTAGTTTGAGTTAGTTGATGGATTTGAATAGGGCTCCTGCGCCGCGTGAGTGTTGGTGACAACTGTAAAAAAAATTATATATAATAATATATATATTATATAGTATATAATATATAGTCTATATTATATTTATCATATTATCCTAAACATTATAATTAAGTTAATCCTATATATATATAATATTATAAATTTGTAAATATTTATATATCATTATAGATACCTGTATACTGTATCAATAGACTCCTATATCTTCCCTCTCTTCCCAAAAATGTGGGAATACATTTCCGGGTGATCATAACGTGCACGGAATAGAGACTTTAACAGAAAAGCATCGTACGCAAAACTAGAAAGGAAAGCACCCTCCAACCCCCTTCCACATACCGCATATTTGGAGATGCTCGAATCATTAAAAAAATGCACCACCCTAGGGTCTTCACAAGACCTCAATCACATGCGACAGACCCTCATGTATGGTTTTGTAAAGGGGAACCAAGCTTTTTGTAGTTATTAAAAATTTTTTTTAGTATTAATTCCAGCATAGTAATCGAGAGGGGCCATTTCAAAAAAAAGAGCAAAGAACTTACAGGGAAATACTGAAGTTATCAAGTAAAATGGTACTTGGTTCCTGGGAAGTAGATGGAATCAGACGATACAAATTATTTGTTTTTTGTTTAGCGAATTTACCAAAATGGACTACAGTTTTTTATTTTCCCAACTTACAGACTATAAGCGGCAAAGTAAACTTTTAAATCTGCAAAAGAGAGTAGTATTGATTGAGGTTATTGTTATATATACTTGGAGAATTTAATTAGAAATCACCAGATATACCCAACGAAATTTTAAAACAAAAGTAAAACTTCAAACCAACAACATTTCTTATAAAATAAGAAACACAGCAAAGCTTTGACTCCTTGCAGGAAAATAGTTTCAATAGTTATTCTTTAATAAAAAAAGGAGTAATAGAATGTGTATATCTTAAAGATAATAATCTCAATTACTTTTATAATCTAACATAAATGAAAACAACTTCAGTAATTATGCTAGAACTTAAAGAAAAAGAAAAATTTTAAAACGTATCTAAATTGAACTAATTTCATTACTAGTTTTGGGAAAACATATGGGACCATTTGTTTGAGTTATATGTAAACCAATTAAACTGATCGAGCACAACGGCTAGCATACATTAATCTCGAATGTAACTTTTCTTTTGTCGACGAAAGAGGATTCAACAGAAGTTGAACCCTACATTTTAAAACTTTGTAATAGTAAAATATGACAAGAGCACGGAGGTAGAGACACGGAGGATATAGAAAAGTGGACCTGATTGCGGCCGGACAAATAATACTGAACAAAACCACTTCCCTAACACATTACTCCTCACTAGAATTTAATTGCGTACCCTATATACACTCCCCTTAAATGATGTCTCGTCAATGTACCCTACATCCCTTAAATGATGTCCACAACCATACCACCTCACAAAACCCCGCCATTCACTCCTATTATGGACCATTCTTCTCGCCTCTGCCGAACTCATTCCTTTCAACTTTCAACCCACTTATTCTTTGGTCTCCCATCTGGTCGATTCCAAGTACAATCACCATTATACATCTGCTTAACCAACTGACTATCATACATCCTTTGAAATGTGACCAAACAATCTTAACACACTCGTTTATTCTCTCATCTATGCCCTTCTTCACGCCACACAACTCCCTAACACGTTTATTCCTCATTTCATCAATTCTTTTAACATGAAGAAATTGTATTTAGGCTTTATGGACTTGCAACATGCATATAACAGGATTAATAGGGAAACTCTGTAGCAGGTGTTTGATATATGATGTTGATGGTAGGATTTGGAATGAAATCAAAAGTATGTATGGTGATAGTGAAGAGTTTGAATGAATAAATGGACTAGAAAGCAAATGGTTTAACATAAATATTGGTCAAGCAGGGATGTGTTTTGTCCCCATGGCTATTTAATTTGTATATGGATGGGTGATGAATGAATTAATCGTAAGGGTGGTAGGGGAGGGTGAAGATAGGTGGAGAATGGAAGAGAGCCGAGGGTGTCCTGCTTATTGTACACCAATGATTTGGTTTTGTGTGGCGAATCTGAAGAAAGTTTGAAATGATTGGTAGAGGGGTTTGGCAGGGGTGTAAAAGGAGAGGTTTGAAAGTAAATGTTGATAAGAGTAAGGTGGTGGGGGTGGGTGAGGAGAGTCCATGCGTGCGAAAACTTGTTGGATGGTGACCAATTTGAACAGGTATTTGAGTTTAAATATTTAGGCTATTGGATGAAAAAGGAACGCATGATGCAGAGTATAGTAGGAAAGATGTGAATGGAAGGAAGATGTCTGATGTAATTAAAACGTTGGCGAATGCAAAGAGACCAGTCTTCAGTGATTTAGAGTTGTGCATGAGGGCATGTTACTGGTGTTAATGTGTAGTAGTAGTGAAACTTGGGGTCTATATAACTGGTATAGATATAAGGCACAATCTACTCAGATTGATAATTTTAGGGGCGTGTTAGATGTGAGAAGAATTGATAAAATGAGGAATGAATGTCTTAGAGAGTTGTTTAATGTATAGCTAAGGTGTGAATGAGAGAACAAATGAGAATGTATTAATATGGTGTGGTCATATGGAAAGGATGGATGATAATAGTCAGTTGGTTAAGATAATGTACATTGATGAGTGTGCTCAGAATCAACTAATAAACTGGCTTGGAGAATTGAACAAAAAATATGATTGGTCAAATCAAAATAAAAGAGAGCTAGAACCTATCTTGTTAATTATGACAACACACTTTTTCTTCATTTCCAAAAAGCCAGCTAGATTCCTTCAGACCTGAAAGGAAATGCGAAATGAATCACCTGGCCAGGCAAAAAGAAAGGTGCATAATAGGAATGAATGGCGGGGTTTTATGACGGGGGGTGTGGTTGTGGCCTTGGCCCTAAGGATTAAACTTACATCATTGACGAGATACACAATGTGGGTCCATCGCAATTCGTGTGGAAACCTTAGGGTAGATTATTTGTTAATATGCAATAAAAGTCTCCCCTTTTATTGGTATGGAGGGGTGGGTAAGGGGGATGGACTGTTCTTTCAACTGAAATCGAGCACCTCAAGCGATCACTATTTTCCTCACTTATTTCTAATACACAATGTATATGTCACCCGCTATCCGCACATCTAGTGGGACAAGTAGAGAATGGGCAGGCAACCAAAGAGAGAGAGTAATAAAATTATATTTATACAATATAGGTGAGTATATAGTATATACTAAAAAGAAAATAATTTATAATGTGCATGTCCACATAACGACAAAAATTTAAACTATACACATGACATTTCACTTATATATAGATATTATTATACCTACTTAGTATATGTATATATTAAAGACTTGTATTTAATGTAAATATATGAAGAATAATATTTTAAACATTTTTGATTAAACCATTATTTATACACATTTTAATTACCATCCAAAATTTGAGAGAGAGATTCAGGAATGCATTCTGCATAAGTAGGCATAATAATAGTCTCGTTTACGTTTTCGCGCTTTCCATAAATATCCTTCTTTAATGCTACATATTTCCTCTGTCTATTTTTTCTCTCTTCAAGACACTAGATACACACCTCCCCTAAAAAAGAAAAGAAAAAAAACAACAATAAATTCAAGTGAAAAACAAATAAATATCATACAATAAAAATATTTTTTAAAATGTATATCAATTTAAAATCCTAAAATTAAAGCCACATCAGACACAAAGAGTTAAGTATATATATCTATAAGTATAAGCAGCTCACTCAATTCATAAATAACTATATAATACTTCACATTGAGGACTTGAGTCACTCATCAGCACTAACTACACAAAATAACCTTTAATACTATTTTAATCATAACGTTATGTTAATAACCTTGCAAGTACCACCTCCTTTTACATTACAACCTATAATATATAGTAAGTCACCATTATAGCCTATATAATATCAAATCTCTCTAATATTAAACCATATATATATAATTAACTCTACTATATATATATATATAATAATCATATATAACTTATCACTATATCAATACTTCATCTCTCAAGATTATTACACCACTAAACAATGAACCACACATACAAAATCATCAATCTACGCACCACATATAACTATAAATCCACTAACCACATAACGTTGCTAAGTAACACACATCGTACGACGACATTCCCTATCCCTTAATATCCCTGTGTGGGGGAGACAAACTTGCCCCCAACTAGTACTGTTCTTCGGTGTCATATGCAATCACGTGCGCTAATATAGCGGGTACACACTAGTATGGTTTACCAGCCCACACCACTTATGCTTCTTGCGACCAGGTACATTGAACTAAGAATAACCCCTCAGAGAAGAGTCCATGATCGCCGAGCGTATAGAGGACTTCTATAATCCTTCCAGCAAAAATGTATGATCATAGGGTCAAATTGGAAATGTCAAAGGAATAAAATGTTGATGAGAAGAGAGAGAGGTGGTGGATGTATTTAGAAAGGGCAAATTCGATTGCCAACGCTGTGAAACTCGAAAATCAAAGATAATCACAAAAGGAAAACTGTGAAAAATGAGTGGTCGTGTGTGTGTACAAGATATGTTAAACTCGTGTATTCCTATTCGCTGAAAAGGAATGAGAATGGGGGAAGAGAAGGAGTTGCAATTCTGATGAAAGACCTGTGGTACAAGAGCTCAAATTTTAGCATTCTTGTATATTGTATCACGTAACATGGAAGAATCTCTAATATGGATAATGTATACAACCCAGTCAAGGTATGTTGTGGCTTGTGACATCACTGGCCGCATCTTAGGGGATATTGCGTTGACATGAGTGCGAAATTTCTAGAATAGTCTGAACAATCCACGTTTTCGATGTCGATGGGATGAATAGGCACCTCTATCTAAGATTGATTGAGTGTTGTACTGGGTAATATGAACCTAAAGCATGGATACGGAGTGATCAAAAAAAAGGTACGACATATACTATGGTAGGTTTTGGGAGCGCGTCAAGAGAGAAATAAAAATGTATAAATTGTCGGTAATAGTGCACACTTGATTCTGGACACGAAGAAGAGGGTAACGCTTCTGACTTAGTAATACTCTCTCCTTAAAACTACAAGAGCATTCATAGGATCACAATGACTTTTGCTTCTCAGAGTTGGTATCAAAAGTGAAAAAAGAATGATTTGATTAATGTGAGTCTGCGTTAGAAGCAGCAATTTGAAGGTATGTACTCTTAGGAATGTAAAATCAGTGCGGGGAGTAGGAATGGGAAACAGAATCATTGCAAACCTTGTTTTATATGGTAAAATTAATGGTTAAGTGAGGGAGCGGTGCTTGGATGGAAGAAGGCAAGGTGATAAGGAAACGGAAGCTGTGGCGCTAAGTAATTAAAGACAGTGAGAAGTTAAGTGAGAGCAAGAGGTCTAACACTTCAAATAGTAATATATTGATTCCTTTGTAATTCATCAATGGTTTCCCCTATGCAATCGCTGGTTATGCTTCTCAGTTTTATTCCAGTGCACAGCAGCAAAATTGTTAAGGATCATATCTAATTGAACCTCGACAACTATGTCAAGAGAGACCGAAGCCCTAACCTTGATATAGGAGTAGATGGAAACTTGGTGAAACATGTAGTCAAGTTCCCTATCTATCTTGTCAACATTTTAACATGAATTATATCATCAGTACTACTGTAACTATGAATAATAGTACACACAGTAATCTTTATTTGTGTTTTAGACACTATGTAACCAGAAAATATCTTCCAAGATCATCTTTAGAGCTATATAAACTTATTATAAGTACAATATTTCACTATTTAGATTAAATATACATTTAAACAATCATGTGTTATCATACAAACACAATAATCATGATAGGCTAGTATGTCGGTTTTGGGGAGCATTTAAGTATATATTATAAATATTATCAAAATTTTTCAGAGTCTGGAAACTATTAAGCCGTCAGTCATGGCACTGCAATGAGTCAGAAGGTTACAAGATTATGATTGTATGCTCTATTATTCCCAGTAAAGTTTACACAGTGTTTTCGAGAAAGATTGTCATATGTTAAAAAGAGTCACAGTATCTTTTGGTAATATATCAAAGTTATTCTAGCAATAGGGGAGGGGTATCTTGCTAAACTCAAAGAATAGGTTTTCTAGGTTTGCCCACCCTTCCCAGAGCTTGATATATACCTAGTCAAGTTGGATAAGCTGTCGAAATCTTCAATATAAACTGTGAAATACATGATACGTACTCAGACCAGAGCCTGGGACACTGGGTCAAGCAGTCCCTATCTTAAAACACCTCTCTCCAAACATACTGAAATTTCTAAAAATAAAATAAAGTATATCTCAGTTTTTGGGTATCAAGAGCAGCAGTCTTTCAAAACGGTGCATAAGGAAGTGAAAAAATGATGCTGCCATTTGTAAAACCTACAATTGAGAATAAGAATTTTCCAAATCATAAACTTAAATACAAAAGTAAAAAATTAAGTTGAACCCCAAAGACAGTTTCCAAATTGCTTTGACAACAAAACATTTCTTTTAAACCTGAAGCAAAAATGTTTTTTTAATGAAATTCTTTTGTTGCTAAATAAGATTTTTATTTTGTATTATTATTTTCATGTTTCATGCAATGAATTTTTCATTTTATTATCTTCTTAATTTTGTGAATTTTTATTATGTTGAATTTTAAAATATAACATACTTTTGAACTTGTAGGACTGTATTCTCAACACAAATGGATCAGGACTGTATTCTCAACACAAATGGATCAATGAACTATTTTGAAATCGAGTGTTTTTATGTTTTCCATATTTAGTGAAATTTAAGAATATATTTGTATACATTTGATTTAATTTTAAAAGCTTTGTTGCACACATATATTTTTGGGTAATGCCCAAGAGAGTTCTGTAACCACTGGTTTAGTTAGACCATATCTAAATAATTAATATTCTCGGGTAAACTAGTAAAGATGAGTAGCTGTAGAGTATAATTCTCAATCATATTAAGTTTCTAAAGGGTCAAAAATGCTGTTTAAAATAGCAGTATATATATGCCAAATTTTTTGTTATATAAAGGAAAAGTTCTATCTTTATAAGAACAGTTGCACTATATTATTATATTATATAATATATATATATATTAATATCCTATATATATAATATACTAACAAAATTAATATATATATTATAATTATAACTATATTAATAATATATATATAACGGTATATATAATTTCAAACATGATTTGTTGTTAATATATAATATTATATATAAATATATACTATATATAATATATATATATAAATACTAATATTATAATTAAATATAATATTTATATATTATATATTATAATTATATTATTATATATATAATATATATATATATATATATATAATAATATATAATACTATATTATATATATATATAATATATATATTATAATATATATATATATCATATATATACTAATATATATATATAGTATAATATATTATATTATATATTTATATATTATATATATATATATAATAACTCATCAGTAATATATGGGCTTCCTGCCAACCCAGATATCAAACTCTCTCACTTTTGTCAATTAGTATGAATATAATCAATCTAGATGTTAAAAGAAAGTTTTATGTTACTCAAATTGAAAAATAATAATTTTTCATACACAGGGTACTGAGAAAATGAGTAAATGAATAAAAAAGCTAAATTTAATTTTCTCAAATGTTAGGAATATATGCTAAAAAAAAAAAGAAAATAGTAATATTTTTCTGAAAGTAAAAAATTACTTACCGCAAAAGTGCCCTTGACCATTTTTTGTGAGTTTAATCAATATATTTCATTACATCAATCACAAAAGAGAGAATTCTAAAGTCCCATAATTTTAGTATTAATAGTACTTTGGGAAGCCATAATTTACTATCTTCATGAATTTAATTATATCTACTTATACTGCAAAAGTCATCAAACAATCTAACATTAATAAATCATAATTCATAAATGAAAACAATAAAAGATATTAATTTTAAAGTAGGGTTAAAAATCTGTTGTTAATATGTAAATCTGATGTTTGTGGACCTGAAAGAAAAACATATACAGACTATATATATCATATATATGATATAATATATCTAATAATATATATATAATATATATATAATAATATAATATATTATATTATATAAATACTTATTATATTATTATATATAGTATATTATATATATAGTATATATATATTATTATATAAATATAACTTTTATTAAGGCATATATTATAATATATATAATATATATATAATTTATTACAGTATAATTAGTGAAATAAACATAAATATATACTATATATAGTATATATATTATATAATATAAAAACTTCATATAATTATATATAGTAATATTATTAATATTATAATATATATATATATATTATCTTATATATATATAATATATTAGTGTTGCACTGATATATATAAATATGTATAAACTTATAATATATATATATATATTATAATAATATTAATATATAGAATCATATATATATATATATAAATATAAAATATATCATTTATATATATAATATAATATAATATTATATACATATATATATATATATATATATATAATATACTGTATAATTAGTGATGCAGCATATATATATAATATATATATATATTATATATATATATATAATACATATAATATAACTATCAATATTATATATATTATATATATAGTATATAATATATATTATATTATAAAAGAATATATATTATATATTATATTATAAATATATAATATAAAATAATATAATAACTTATTTATATTAGTACTATATATATATATTAAGTGTATGCAGCTTATATATATAATAATATATGTATCCCTATATATTATATATATATATATATATATATATATATATATATATATATTATCGTAAAATGGGGGGAAACCGGTCACTTTTTTTAAAATATTCCATAAGATTTTGTAAATAAAACACTCTTTTTCAATTGGAGAATGGTTTTTTAATTAGTAAACAATATATATTTAATCCATAATAAAAATTAAAGTAAATAACTTAACACCTATCACAAGTCGAGAAGAAAAATAATATCGCCCAATTTGGAAAATTAATTTTTTTTTAAAAAAATTGAAAAAAATTTCTAAACCTTATGGTGTAATTGCTGCGTAGGATATTAAGATATCAGAATTCTCTGATTAGATGCATCAATTGTGGGACGTATATTCTTAAAACATTTTCCAGGTAAACAACAATTTAAAAATATTAAGCCTCATTTTAAAAAATTAAGTTTTTTTTTTGATAATTGGGGGAAAACCGGCAATATAAACTATATATTATAAAATGTTAAATTTATTCCACTTTTTATAATATTTTAAATTTTAAAGTTTAAGTATGGTAGACTAATAAAAGACATTTTCTTATTTAATGTTTTCCTATATCTGCCTCTTATTTTTTCTACTCTATCTAAGTGAATTACCAGGATAAAAAAAAAACGTTCACACCATGAAATGTGCGATTTACACACTCTAAAGCAGTAAATCTGCGTTTTTTGGACGCAATAAATTATTATTTATTATTAAAAAATTATTAAATTGATTGTCATAATTTAAATTTATAATATTGTAAATAAATTTCATCAAAAAGTTTACACGTTATAGTAGAAAGCCCTGATAGGTCTATCAAAGAGTTGGGCCTAGACCTCGGGTAAAATAGCAGTTTGTCAATTATGGAAAGAGTTTGAGGTGGGTTACTGTAAATATAAATGTTTGTGTATATATTAGAAATTTTAATGTACATTAAGAATAAGACTTGTAAATAAACTATATATTAGATTATTAATTATATATTATTAATAGACTAAATATGTATGTTTGTATGTGTCTATTCATGTATATAATATTTGAATGTAAGTATGTGTGTATATATGTGTATGTGCATGTGTGTGTTCGTGCATATATAGTTACAAATGTAGGTAGTTAGATGTTAGAATGAAGTAAAGAATAGTGAAAGAAAATAGAGTGAATTCTGTGTAAATACGTTTTAACGAAACATTTTAAAAATAAAGGAAATAAATATTTAGGTAAATGAAATTAATCTTTTGTACTTTTTTTTCAAAATTAGAGTTTTTGAAAGCAAGTGAGAGTTAAAAATGTACCCTGAAAATATTCAGCAGGAAATCTGCAACGAGGCTATGACGTCATGAATCGAGAATCAATATGGAGAGGACAGAGCGAAAAAGACTTCACTTGATATTTGGAATCTGTCGTGTTAGGATCAGTTCTGTGATAACTTGATATTTTGATTTTTGTTGTGACAACAAGTCCTTTGCATTTGTTATAGGTCATTTGTTTTGATTAGGTATTTTGATAAAATAAGTTATTTGTTTCATTGATGTATTATCACTTGCTTGCTGACATTTGTGTTGTTAGGTCATCTTGAATACGCACTAGTATTCTTGAGCTTTAAAAATATTTGTGTTTGTAAAGAGTGTTAACTTGTATTGTTTTTGCTTTAAAATATTAGTTAGTAAATATTAGATTTTGAACTAATTAACATAATTATATTAAGAATTTTAATAACGGATCATATTAATAAAGAGAACTCCAATGTACAGAATGGAAAGGTAATATAGTTACATTATAATATACAATTGCAGAAGTTATAATATAATAACGAACTGTCTGGGTCCTAGATTGACAGTTAAATATTTTTGCATTAGCAGTTTGTATTGACAGTTAAATATTTTTGCATTAGCAGTTTGAACGGTCATATTGACGGTTGAATATTTTTCTTTAGCAGTTTGATCTTTCGTATTCACAGTTTATTTTTTTTGATTTAGCAGTTTGATCCATTCATTTCGACAGTTAAATATTTGTGCTTTGGTAATTAAACTTTGAATATTTTTGTAACAGTAGTTTTGATTTTTGTATAGATAGTTAATAAACCTTTTATTATTGCAAAATTCAAGACTTCTACTTTACCCTTTCATTGCAATTCTCCACCATACTAATTAATGCTTATAAAGAGAATCTCATACACTATTAGTAACAAAAATGAGCAAAAAACGTAGTTCAATCTTATTTATTCTTTTATACGCAAAACTGTAATTTACTTTTAGTTACTAAACCTGAGATAACTACCTTTGGAATAATTTAGGAAAAAACCCAACACCATGTGTACCAGCCATCATTAACCCATGCAATGGACACCATAAAACCGTTTTAGCCTTTCGCATTTATATTGCCACTAAGAGGTAACTGGATTATTTTGGATTTCAACCTTTTACCAGTGTTACGTTATTTTGTTTTTAATATTTTATGATTTTATAATCCTGAAGGTGAGAATATTTCTTTAAACGTCCATAATAATAAAGGAAAAAAACTCTTACAGTTCTCTTCTCCATTTCAATAAAACTTCAAACCAAAGTTGATATTCTAATAAATTTTCTTTCTTTATCAATAAAAAGTCTTATCAGCTCATTTTTCTGACTGGCAAAAAGCTGTGCTAATTACAGAGTTGAGAAGCAGACATATATTTCATTTAGATTCCAGAACATGCGGAAATAGAAGTGCATGATGAAATAGATGGTGCATCAAAGGAGTCTTGTGTGTGTTATGTAAAGCGGTTTTAAATTAAAACTAAATTAATATATTAATATAAAAAAAGCAATTAATTACAAAACAATTCAAACAAGGGTAGAGGTCTTTTGTCAGTTGTTAGTCAGTCAATGATAGACAAAAACAAATCGAGTTGCTAGTCTCAGACTCGATTCTCCTTTATTTGCAATAATTCACATTTTCAAAGATACTCCAATCAGATGCTATTATTGTTTAATAAAACTTTAAAACATTTTTATCGAGTGGCCTAGTTAATTTATCAACGATTTCAGGGCTATTCCTCCTCCATTATTGAATTTCAATATGCAACATTGTAATTTCTTCTGAAGATGTTATTTCTGATCTCAGAACTTAATATTAAAAGTTAGTACGGTCTTCATAGTGTCCCTTTTGTGATTTTCAAATTTTGTGATTCCGAGCATAATTTTGACTTGAGAAACCATTCCATCTCTCCCAATCAACTTCCCACCTTTCCTTTCTGCTAGATGTGTTCACTCAATCAACCAGTGCCAAAGAAGATTAACTCCTCTCTCAAACTTCCATCGTCATGTTGCTTTAACCATTAATCTTTCTAAAGTTTTCAAATCTACACTAAACAGGAACATCCACAAAAATTTTAAGTCATCTAATCTTAGCTCATATCGACAGTTTGCTTCTGCAAGGAAAAAACCCTATGCACTCAACCTATCATATTTGGAGTTCCATCTAGGCCCATTGTAGTTATAGTACAAAAGTTTTTTTTGTACTTTCAAAAATACTCTTCGGCAAATCTTAAAATTATTTTACCTTTGAAAGAAGTTTTTAAGGGTTTGACAAAGAATTAATCCATCAATTATTTATTTTTTAATTGTATGCATATCCAAGAAGTTTTATAAACACCGAGTTTTTAAACTTTCTAATTTTAAACCTACTCGTTAACAACAAAACCAAAAATACTCCCTATAAAAAAAAAGTCACATATATTCTGTAAGATTGTTTCCTTCTTTGTAACCGATTTCCCCAATAGTGTAAATTTTGCCCGGCTAAGACACCAAGGGAAGCAGAAACCGCCCTAAAACTAGTTTAAAATTTAATCGAGGAAAAAAAAACATTTAACTTATTACTAGCTATCTATAGTTCGAACTAGATCTATCATCTCCATTCTCTTAGTGACAAATATTGATTCGGTCAAAAATTAAGAAGTATCGGCATTTTAACCGATACCGATATACCATCAAAAATGGCCGGTACTACCGATACCGATACTATCGGTAACATCCCTAATAGAATTTATATATATTATATACATACCTAATATTGATATTTCTTATTCAAGAAATAATATTATCTTATGTAAATATATATATATATTAGTCAGTTTCAGACAGAATTAACATAGTGTTTCATACCTCACTATTGATATTTTTTTTAGAAGTACTGTACTTTGGACAAAAATTGTTTACTTTGAAATCCCAAGTACATTTTGATTATATATATATATATATATTATAATAGTATATTTATTATATTATATATATATCATAATACTACTTATATATTAATATATATACATATATATACTATTATATAAATATATATAATTATAATATAATTAATATATTATATATATTATATATATATTCTTTATATTATATATAGATATATTATTATATAATATATTATATATATATATATCTAGTATACATAGAAAGGTACACAGTATAGTGCCATATATATACAATATTAATTAAGAAGTTATGAAACAGTCCATATAATATATATTATATAATATAATATAAATATTATATATATATTTATTAATATATAATATATTCAAGGGTAACACCTGGGGAAACAATGCCATCTTAGTCATAAAAAGATACATTTCAAAATCTATTGTAGTTTCCACTCTTAATTGAGAGAGAGAGAGAGAGAGACGACGATGACGTAATTAACGAGATGAGAGAAGAGAGATGAGAGAGAGAGAGAGAGAGAGATAGAGAGAGAGAGAGAGGAGAGAGGAGAGAAGAGAGAGGAGGAGAGAGAGAGAGAAGGAGAGTGAGAGAGAGAGAGAGAGAGAAAGAGAGAGAGAGAGAAGAGGAGAGAGAGGGAGAGAGAAGAGAGAAGATGGAGAGGAGACGAGAGAGAGAGAGAGAGGGAGCGAGAGAAGAGAGAGAAGAGAAGGAGAGAGAGAAACGAGAGAGAGAAGAGAGAGAGAGAGAAGAGAGAGAGAGAGAGACGAGAGAGAGAGAGAGCAGAGAGAGACGAGAGGAGAGAGAGAGAGAGAGAAGAGAAGAAGAGAAGAGAGAGAAAATGGCGCATTTGGCAGTGATAGGGTGCACTGCTATAGACACTCCAGTGCCAAATGTTCGCCCCTCTTCAAAATACTATCATATATCTTCCTTACAAGAGTAGACTTTTCCGTTCACTTAACAGACATAACACTACTTCTATTACAGAACACATTTTTTTATATATCTCCAATACTACGATAGGTAACCTTTCTACACACACATTTTGTTTCTGAGTTTCATAGAGACGAACAAACAAGACAGTGTAGTTGCTGGGGAACCTACCACTTATTTCTACAATAGAATGCCTAACATGCCTCGGACTCCCCTTTTGATGCCTTAAAGGCGACCGTGTATCTTCAGCAAATTTATGATCGTTTGGGTAAGGATGTTAGAGAATAATGCTGTGAAAAGGAGAGAACTGATGGATGTATTTAGAAAGTTGTAAATTTGATTTGCATGCTATGACTGAACAAAGATGAAACAGTAGTTTTGAAACGAGTAGTGTGCGTGACAATGTGTTGATTGCTTGAGAGAATGAGCTGAGAGATTTTGTGACTTCTGAAGGGTAACCTGTGGCACAAAAATACTGAGGATTTTGTTGTCGGGATTATTGAATTTCTAAATGGTTAAAATTAATTGAGACGTGTAAGTTATATGCTCATTGTAAAATATGTCCATACTGAAGTACACGTTGAGGAGAGTGTGGCTATTGATAACTGAATGATATTTTTAGTGAGTGAATGGCGTCTAAGACTTGATTATGTGGGCTACTTAATTGTTTGCGAGGTATCGGAAAGTTTGAGATAACTGTAGCACTTGGGGGTGGCGGATAAAATGGAATGGTAGGAGTGATTGTTTCTGTGCAGGAGAGAGGCAAGTGTGTAAATTTCTTCGGCACAAGAGTATTCGTGGCCTTATATAATGGCATCAATCTATTGCTCCTGCAGCGCTTGCAGATACATTATTAAGTCTTGTTGCACCTCTCGATACTTTCCGCTATCCTGAAGCACTTTTAAAATTGAGACATTAACACCAACTGCAGACTTTTCACAGGTAAGGGGCAATGTTACCTCCATACGTCTTTTTGCACTTGCAGCAGTATCAATCGCACTGGCGAGCAGCAAACTATGGCCCTTGCCAGACTTCAATTCGTACATAATGCTCCGTCATATCTCAAAACCTCTGCTTCAGAATTCTTGCTGAATCAAGTATAGAGTCTTGCTCATCCTCTTCTCCAATCTATTTGGCTACAAGCTCTTTGTATCCCTATCCCAACCTCGTGAAGAATCCAACAGTTGAAACCAAAGACCAATGTCGCTGACCACTTTTCATACTTTGAAATTAATGAAGAAAATGATTTCAGGCCGCCTTCTTCCTGTTCGGAGAGTCGCCAGGCATTTTCAAACTTCCAGGGTTATGATTTCCGTAAAAATCGTTTCGACGGCGGATCCCCTTGCTTAACTGGAAGCATGATCCGGGAAGCCCTCTCTTACTGGTGAGATTGTTTTTGTGTCGTTTTTACCTTAAAAAGGCTTATGACGCAACGTAGAAGAACCTAGAGGTTCTCCCTTAAACTCCCACTCGCTCATTTCCGAGGACAGCTCCTCTCTTTTTCCAATGTCTTCTGTCAAGACAGATCCATCTAGGTTCGGTGCTATTCCGTTCTAGCACGTCACTTTACTCTGGACTGAAGATTCAGTAGCAGTTCTAGTTGTATTATTATTGTATGGCATTCTCAATGGCAACGTTACTTATAAATTCCCAGCGCGACCAATTTTCTCTCTCTGTTGATTAAAAAGTCTGGCGCTATATAGTCCGTGTAGGCTGCCATTATCTTTACAACGGCAACTTCAAACTACTTACTGAGATATTTCACAATGGTAAAATTCCCATGGCTTCTATTCACACTTACCAAACCCTCAGTCAAGCTATAATGAAAACAGAGCGACGAACGCCTGCCACCTTACCTACCACAAATCTAGACCTTACAGTCACCCATTCGCTGAAATCAGATGCAGTTTAGAGGCCGTGAGGGAAGCCGCCCTGCGATATTTGAAGGCTCACCCATGTATAAGTTTTGGATGAATTGCACGGAATGGAATGAGAATTTGTAGAAGACCGTGATATATTCTGTTTTTACAAGGTAAAGAATGGTTTTAATAGAAAAAACGCGGATGAAAAAAAAGTAAGAGAGAAAGTAAGTTCAAGTAAAGACTGAATGGGGTAAAGGATTATTTGATAGGATGATGTGAGGTGAGCGATTATTTTCTGGTTTTTGGTGGATAGTGGAAAATAGTGTGCAGTTTGATCAGACGTAGTTATAATTCTTTCCGTTGGATGAAGTGAAAGTGTTTAGCAGGATTAAGAGGGTTAGGGATCGAAGTGAAATATGAGATTTGAAGATGCAAGTAGGTTTTGTGCTGGATTGGATGAAGCTGGTGACCAATCAGAAGCGGCACTCCGAAGCGAATCGAGGATTGATCACAAAGAGGCTGTACCAGCGAATTTACTTAGATTGAAAGGTGTAAATGAAATAGTAGAAGTTGATATGTGAGTGTTGACGGAATGCAGCAATGCAATAGGACCAGGTAAAGGGTACAGGAGACCTATTGTATAGGAGATAGAGGTGAGTGAAGATATGACTGGTTATGAAAAAGATTATAGAATGTAAAGAGCGATAACTGAATGACGTGGCGTCAACTTATAGTCCATGCTTAGTGGCAGCGTGTAGTTTTTTATTATAGTAATTATTGGCTATTGCTCACGTTGATGCTTATTTTTTTGTTAGGTGTGATTGTGGGCATAACGTCCACACAAGGAGTCCAAGATTGCAGTGTTACAAGTTTCTTTATAAGCGTTTTTTTATATAATTTGTTTATAAGGGAAATTTTTATATCTATGAGAGTTGTGTTTGTGATGTGTGAATATTTTTTTAGTTAAATGTGAAAAAAAGGAAGAGAATTTTTGTGTACAATTTTGAACATTTTAATTGTATGTTTCAGCGTTGAAAGAAGACCTATCCACTGGATGATTTACGTCTGGATGTAATATAGCGTATTGTATTATTATATTATTTATTATTTGGCTATTATTGTTATTAAATTTTTTATTATTCTATTATTATTTTTATGATTGTAATTTGTTAGGGTTAATGAGTGTTTTTTTCCATTCTAAAGTCTGAAAAAGTTACTTGACTGTCAGCGCCAGAGTCGATTCACCGCGATTGTCTTTCATCGATGTTGACTGAGATAGATTAATGAATGTTAGTGATGAGGATTTGTTCGTTGGTAATAGAATGTGGATTTGTTATAAAATTATTTTTTTCTTTTTTTTAGTCTGAAATTCACTGATTGAGTGTCGAAAGGTTCAGAGGGGCGCTAGATCTAAATTCACGAGGGTGTGGACAGCAAAAAAAAAGGGTCAAAACTACCCAGGTTAAGCAAAGGGTGGTGAGAGGCCTTTATTTTTAGTTATTATTATCATTCATAATTTATGAATTCCTACTTATTTAACTTATTTATACTTAGTAGTAAATTTAAGATTAATGAAATATAATTTTATTATAAATTATATTTTCATTATACGGTATATTTATAAATTTCTTTATATATTTTCTTGTCACTTTCTATAAATTTCTAATATTTCCATTCTTATTATTTTTAATTCTTATATTAATATTTTAAGTAATTTTCTTTTCTATTATTTAATTACTAATACTTTACATTTTTAGCATTAGTTAAATATAGTTATTGAATTTATTATATTCATAAGTTCATTGATTATATTTTTAGTTTTGTTATTGTTTTTGTACATTCACAGCTTTTTTGTTTATGAATTTTAACTGTCCAACAAACCTATGAAAAAGCAAAAAATAATTAGAACGTTGACAGTTAAGAGAAAAGCTTAAGTAGATATAGATTAGTTAGATGCCATTAAAGAAATGCGGGAAAAGATAGAAGAGGGCTCTTAGAGAATTTGTGTGGAGAGGGAGAATTAGAGGAGTATATGTTGGAGACTTGAGGATACACAGTAGAACTATGATTGAATGAGAAGAGTTTGGCGAAGAATTGCGTGTAAAGTTTAGAGGAGTATTTTGTAAACAGATAACTAGATATGTGGAGATCTTGGAGAATTGAGAAGGACAGTACCACTTGGAGAACTTTGACCATTTTATATTATAAGTTATTTATTTTAGAAACTTTGTTAAGATTTAATGTTTACAATATTAGATAATATTTAAATATATCTCTATTAGATCTCATAATAGCGATATGATCGATACCGGTTTGTGTGTAACTTGGTTCGTGCAAGGGAATTTAAAATTCTGGTGTTGGCGTATTACGGTCACCTTAACCGTGTGGTTTTTTATAAATAATGTTTGCTTTGTGTTGATTCTTTTTCCTGAGTTTTAATTATTGTTTTTTTATTGTTTCTTCTTGATCACTGGATTTTCTTTCCACAAACCCACGACATTGACGAGGTAGTTCGTGACCTCAGACCACGGACAACTTCACAATGTCAAATTTCTAGGATTTCAATTCTAGAATGGAACCACCATAACATATGCCACGCACATTAAATCCTGAAAACGACTTGTCATGCGCCTGATCTATTGCGTTATCTCGCCTCAAATCTTGAGGTGATTGATTGCAATCCCTTTACGTCTCCCAAACTCCTCTTAAATCCGATCGAAGCCTGGATATGGCTGCGTAGTATAATGTTCAGCCTCCCCACTCGTGACATAACGTTAATCCCATCCAAAAACGAGATAATTCGTATCTCCACTGAAACCTTTCGGTCGTCCAATCCGGGTGAGAGCTTTGAAGTTGATCCCATATTATGCCACTCTCTCTTTGAAGGATACATCAGGTGCACAAATCTATCTCACTTTCGAACCCAATACCATCTATTCTAAACACCGATTCTACGCTATAGCTCAGAATCCTCCTATTACGAAGCCATTTGACAAACCACAGTTATACTAACATCCTTAAACTTCTCAACATCCCTTTTGCACAAAGGTGCTGCTTTTCTCTTAAGATGCAGGGGTATATACACTTTGGCTATTCCCTGTTCCCACCATTTGCTAGGTCCTGACTCCTCTCCAAATCTAGCCACCGTGCTGCCTTGTTAAAGGCCACATTCCTTTCTCATTCCGCAGTTTACTGCGTAATTTATCCATTGTTTACAATGGTCTAAAAACCGGGGAAAGTGTGGGTGCGATTTGCTGCCTTTTCTGAATGAAACCTATTCCCCCCCCTAATGTATTCATTTTTAGCAGAGCAGAAACTACATACTATAAGGATTGCCCTTTCTCGAATCTAATTCCCTTAACCCAAACCCATCTTAAATCACTTTATTAGATCACTCGCACCCTCCAACACACTCTAAACCCCCCTTATTCTCCAAAACACAGGTATCCGCGTGCAGGTAATTCAAATTCAGCTGCTCCACTCTCATAAAAAACAACTTATTTATGTTCATCCCTCTCACGATAGGGCTAAAACTAGCAACGAAATCGCGGATAGAGAGGAAACATTAGCCGTCACTTTTTTTTGGAGCTGCATCATGACATCTCCCGCGAGCCATTCGATAAGTCGCCTCCCAGCAACTAATTAATTTTATTCTGCTCCTCTCCCGACAAGGCTTCGGTCTACTGAATAGGTGTTCGACGAGTAGATCGGGAGGGGAAACGTTGGAATATAATGAAACATGGAGTCGAGTGGTCTTCATTCTTCCCAGGACGAAAGCGCCTTGCATGAGATGATATTGATTGCCATCCGTTGTGGCCACACCAACATCACTCACAACACACATGTTACGGACTCTCCCATCGGAAAAAATTTTTGCACGTCATCACTACTCCGCAATCGTTCACCATATCTTCATTGATCGTCCCTAACTGCTTGCTTCCCCTCTCAATTTTCCTACTATTCATGGCTCCATAACACCATCAAAGGTTATCCCAATTCTTATTTGAATCCTAACACATTAACAGTAACTATTTTCTCTAGCTCAAACCAACTGAATATTCTATACAAATGGATTTGTCATAGATATTTATAATCTTACATCTTTTTTATTATCAGCAATTTATTTTTGAACTTGAATAGTCATTTCGTCATTAAATTTTTTTTTTGACACTTCAAAAACTAGGAAGACCCTATTTCAATAAATGCTTCCACACACACACAAATATATATATATATATATATATATATACTATATATATATATAATAATTATATAATATATATATATATATATGACTATATATATATTATATATATATATTATATATATCATATATAGGTATATATATATTCATATATAATTATATATATATATATGGCCTCCTTATTTATATATATATCATAATATAAATAATAATAAATTATATATATCATATATATACTATAATATAATATTATATATATATAATATACATATATATATAACTAATTATATTATATATATATATAATATATATACTATATATATATAGCATAATATTATAATAACTATATATAGATAGAAATCGGTTAACACGAAAATTTTAAATTGATTTCCTGACATTTCCCTACCAACAATCTGCAAATTTTCCCATGACACAGCGTTTCGTTATTTTGTTTATAAATATCTATTATCTATTATCACTTATTTACATAAGAACATACATAAATATAAAATTTACTGTAAAATGTTCATCTCATGAATGAATTCTAAAAAATATTTTTTTTTAGTAATACCTAACCTTACCCATAGCCGTCCAAAGCACTCCTTTTTATTTTTCCAAAAGTAAACAGTTTTATATATATTCTTACAAAAAGAAAATAAATTAAAACTTACATTAATAGCCTAAGAGTGAATACGTCCACTTAAATCACAAAAGTTCTAAATGGGGAGTTTTAGATTAACTTTTTCTTCTCAGCATTGACATTTTTGATTTTTAGAGCGCGAGTCTTCTTTACAAGCTTCATTTTGGAATCTTCTTAGTTAAAGGAGGTGTGTATCATTTTTGATAATATTCTTTATTTTCATTGAGTTATATTTCGTTTTTTTCTTTCTGGTATTGACTCTTTGAGAATTCTTCAATCTCCTATGGCAGCTCTTTCACAATTTGTCCAACATTTTTGGTGATTAGGAACTCTATGATACCATCATGAAGATATTATCGCATTGTCACCGTTCTTTGAGAAGAAATCAGACTATTTCTTTCAGATTCTCCACTTAAAAATTGCATAAATTTATAGAAAAACCCGCCTTCACTGTCGCATATTCATGCGCAACAATATCAGCTCCTAATTTAATAATTGCCACATTCCGCATAACATTTATTCTCAGGTGTAATATAGAAGAAAAAAACTCAAAGTCTCTTAGAGAGACAATCACCATCCAAAATATTTTTAAATTTAATTAAGTGAGAATATCCTC
>JABUQX010059070.1:22500-24999 GCA_015478945.1 Trachelipus rathkii | reverse complement strand
ATTTATTTTCAATTTATTTGTATAAAATCATCTAACTTCACCGGGGAATGCTTATGTAGTTACATTATAAAATGCAAAAGATTCCCGATTGATTGCCGATGGTTCGTGTTAGATTGATATTTCTGATCATCTTTATTATTTTGTTTGATATTTATTTAGAAAAAAAAGATCTGGGCGTTGTTGTTTTAAACGGCCATTGACTTGTTAAAGCTGAAATATTATGCTTTCCTTGTGCATCATCTGTGTGTTAAATTTTTTTTTCTTCTTGCAAATTCTATGGTTTCACTTAGCATATTTTATGCAAAGGGTATTGCAGGGGGTTCTATAATAACAGCTTGGAAAGATTCTTTTCACCGGTTGACTGGGTTTGACATAATTTTAAGGTGGATGTTATTCAATGAATGAGGATATTTTTGGTAAATGATTTGTTTTTAACAATATAATGGTATGGAAAAAATTGGTTTAAAAAGGGCGAGTTATCATTGTTTTTTTTCCCGGGGAAAGGTTTCTATTAACCTCTTTGCTTTGTTATTTTTGATGAAAAAACTCAGGATAGTAAAGTAATTTGAAAGTATTGATGTATTTAGTTTTTTGTGCTAGAAGAGGGGGAGAGCATGATACGAAAGCACGAAAATAGAGATGATCAAACAGCTAATTTGTTTGTTGAATGATTAGATAGCCAGATTTATATTTGGTGCAAAATGTTGTTTCATATATAGTTAAATTGCCAATGATTTTATTCCATTGATTAAGTACGAGAAGGAAATGTTGTGAAGGGCATTCTAGCGTTATGTTATAACTTAACTGAAGCGAAAGATGGAATACGAGGTAAATTTGTTTTGAACATCAGTTAGGTTGGGTTGTGAGGGAGGAAGCAAATTCAAAATTCTAAGGCATATGCTAATCCATTAAACTATTGTTTAATAAAGGGTTAAGGTTAAAAATGAAAATTCTTTAGTTCCATTTATATTTTTACTGAGTAATGGGAACCAGTGAGGTATCCCATACTCAAGGCCGAAAGTTTGTTGTAATATTGCCTCCAGTTAAAATTGAAAAAGTATTTGTTAATGAGAATTGGCCTCTTTTCATATAGTAAAACAACTCATAATATCCTCTCAAGATTTGCCAATCAAAAGTTGCCAGATGTAAGAAAAGATTCTAAAACTAGCCTACATGTGTTATTTTAACCCTCTTTAGCGAAGGAGTTGCAAAAAAGACAGTTTAACCCCGGGTCAGAAAACCCCGGTTTCCTGATTTTGGCCAGTGGCTGGGGCCAGGGCCGGGGCCGAGGTTGGCCGTGGCCGGGCCGGGGCCCGGGCCGGCAGGGCCCCTGCCGAGCCAGGGCCGGGGCCGGGTCATCGCCTGCCACCCGCCAGGCCGGCGGCCGGACCCGGTCGTCGTTCCTAGTCACATTTAGAGAATCGCGAATCAGAAGGAGACATCAATAATCTGACTGCTCCAGAATAAGATAGAAATATCACTTTAATTATCTTCTTTCTCGATAACTTTTAACGTTCACAATGTCTTGAAAAACTAACACACTTTAAGTTTTCCAAATTCTTGTGAAATAACACAACGTACAGAATAGATATTTCGTAAATATTAAAAAAAAAAAACTTACGATTTCAAGGATAACTTTACCACAAAAACGTACAACTTTTAAATTAATATAATTTACCACCCTGGCATATATATATAATATATATATATATTAGATAATATTATATATATTTATATAATAAATATATATAATATACTAATATATATATATAATATAATTTAATATATATTATTTATATATATATATACGTAGGGCTATTCAGTGATTCTTTCAGCCGAAATTGTATTATTTAAATTGTATTTTCCACTTTCTTTTAGAAGGATTGTTGTTTAACTAATAAGCATAAAATAATGTTGGGTCAGTCGCTTCCAAACGTTTGTATACAAAGAAAAATTAATTAAAAAGAAACATTAAAGTGTTAAATATACTATTAAAACTAAAGTAACTCAACATAACCTTACTTGACGTATCATAACCTCACTTATATGCAATTTATATATACCCTATTATATATATATATATAGTATTATAATATAGATATATATATATCCATAATATTAAATGGTAAATTACGATAACAGATGTTATATATATATATATAATTGTAATATCTTCACGCATTTTTTTCGAATTATAGGCATCACCTTTCACCTGACTTGTAACTTGGTAAGAGATCTGTCGATAATTATTACATTTAAAAAAAAATTAAAAAATAACAAAATATTTTTATCTTCTATTTCACCACAAACAATTTACAGCGAGAAAATCCTATCAAAATACTGAATAAATATATAAATATACTATATAATATATATATAATTATATATATATATATGATTATATATATATATATATAGAGATATATATATATATATTATATATATATAATATAATATAGTATATATATATATAAATATATATATAATATAATATATAAT
>JABUQX010059070.1:0-20000 GCA_015478945.1 Trachelipus rathkii | reverse complement strand
TTTATAAAGCATGTAATTTTATAGTTTTAAACCAAAAATGGTTTAAACCATCCCACCCATATATAGATATAATTATATATATTAATATTTATATATATATATATATATAATATATATATATATATATATATAATATATATATATATATATAAAGATAGATAAATATATTTATTTAGAGATATGTAGAAAAAATATATAATATATATATAGTATATAATATAGTTTTTTTTATATAAATTTATATATATATATATATAATATATATATTATATATATAGAATATATATATATATATATATATATAATAAATATATATATTATATATATAATTATATATATATAATATATAATAATATATATATAATATAATAATATATATATATAATATATATATATATATATAATATATATATATATATAATATATATATATATATTTATATTATATATTATATATATATATATATATATATATATATATATATATATATATATAAAATATATAATATATTATATATATATATATATATATATATATATAATATATATAATATATATAATACCCCTCTTATCATTCAATAATATATATATAAAAATTTAGGGTCTTTAAACATTTAGGTTAATTGCCTCAAAGAACTTGGAGAAATTGACTTTTGGTTTCAAATTTTGGAAATGCTATTCTTGATCTAATGGATTCATCTCGTACTTCATTGTGACACATCGTGGCTGTAGCCTCACTAACTAATTTGAGACATCGCTCTACTGCTCGTGAATGGTACGGAAATTATAAAATATCAATTTCAGCAGGAAACGCTCCAAATGATCGCCTATCATTTATCAAAATAGATACTTAAAATGTGTTTACTAGTGCAACTGTTTTATGCCAGTAAATTAGATTTACATAGTCGTCTGCTTTTAAATTTAGAGCAGGATTCTTAAATTCACTAACATTTTATTCTACTTTTGTTATTTGTCTACATTTATAATTCTTCGAAGACCCAACTCCCTCACGTGTGTTTTGCTGTTGGCTATCATTTTTAACAGAATATTTTTTGGATAACCATAATATGTTCCCTAACTCTTCAAGCAGAAATCGAGATTTTTTTATTATGCTGTAAAAAAGTTTTGACTCCCAAGCCGACAAGATGACTGGGTTTTCATTTCAAACCATTCGAATGCGTATACTGTAATAACATAGTCTGTTAAAATTTCAAGTTCTCGATCGTCTTTTGTTGAAACATATATCTCAAAAATCTATTTGCTGTCGTTAACAACCTGGAATGACTCATTTTTCCTGAATCCTTTCGTGAAAAGCTTAAGGAAATATTTCCGTTTGATATTTCCAGTACACATTGTAGTTATATCGTTGATCTTGTAGAAATTCGATGAAGGGTAATATCAGGCAAAGTTCTTCTCTTTCAAGCCTATTACAGACCTTTTGTTGAAAGATTCTAACATTTTTCCAGTTTTTCCACAGTACCCTTTTGGTCAAGTGGTTTTTCCGACCAATTATTTCGTAATGCAATTCTTTGAGTAGCAACAACAACCATTGCAAGACGTCCCATAGAATGTTCAAGTATATTATTATTACCATTTTTAGAAACCTGCATTAACCCACATTTCCATCAACAAGCCAACTGCTTGCAACTTAAAAGATCAACATTTCTCAAAATCGAGTAATATGCTCTTTTTAATATTATGAGACTGTCAGATATGGAAGTGACATAGATAGAAATAGATCTTGGTTCTGAAAGTAGAACAACATGCTCTTCTGTTATGGTCTTTCTAGCTACCCTTTCTCCTTCCTTAACCCGAATTAAAGTCTTGTCTTTTCGGCCGTCAAAGTATATCCCATATTCCGATGAAGAGTGTTTTCCCTCATTTTTCCTTTTCAAGTCCCTGGGGGTTTTTATTCTTTCCCTTTTGATTTTGCTACGATCGACTACCTTAGAAAAATCGTCTTTGGTAATTACTCCCATATCTTTTAAAGCTGCATTTATAAGAATTGCTGCTGCTCTATCAGAAACACCAGTTCTGTCGCAAGCCTGTGCTACATTTGGAAGCTCAGTTCTCATTTGCGAAGTTGAAGGAGAATCTTGACTTATAATTGTGTTTTTCGTTTCACATGGTTTATATTCAGTATCTTCATATTCATCAGAAGAACTTGGAGAATTCAAAATGTGTCCCATAACAGAAGGAGAAAGTCTATTACCTACCTGTTTTTTGTTCACTGTCTTGCAATTGAACGTTTTGATTTATCTATAATCTATAACTATAATCTATAACAACTCCCAGGAAGAGCTTTCGCTACCTGTCAGAGGTCCACGTTTTCTTTCTTTGGCCCAAACTTTGAACCCAGAACACTCCAAAAGCATTTTTCGGCGGATGTTTGACGCCTAGTCCTCAGTTAAGCACTCTTAGTAGGTTTTCCCCTTTCAGTAAACTAAGCACTTCTCCCATTAGGCCTCAAAACTGGCTCTTCTCCTCCAAAGTATCTAATATATATATATATATAATATATATTTAATATATATAATATATATATATATATATATTATATAGTATAGATATATATATATATATTATTATATATATATAATATTTATATATATATATATATCGACTATCATAGATTATTTTAATTCTAAGAGAATCTTTCAGTATATATATAAATAATAATATATATATATATATATATATAATAATATATATATATTATATATATATATATAATATATATATATAATATATACATATACATTATATAATATATATTATAATAAAAATATATTTAATATAATATATATAATATATAATATATATATATATATATAATATATATATTATATATTATAAATATATATATATATATATATATATATATATATGATATGCTTTGTGTGTGTAATTTAAAAATGAAACATAATTTCAGTAAAATTATTTGCATACCGTTGTTGTACTTGAATTATAAATATTTTAAAATGAAAAATTGTTGTTGTTTTTTTTTATTTTCCTGATAATCCTATGTTCCATATTCGATATTTTATACAACGTGGCTATTTTCACGTAAGGTTTATGCAGCATGTTTGTTCAAATATGACTTTATTTGCCTAATCTATGGATCACAGTTGATAAGGAGGTGTACGGTATGTGGTTGATTAGAGTTTAATCTATTAATTAATTGATATTTTAAATAAAAACGAATAAAAGATTTAGCAAAGGTTTAAAATGGTTTAAAAAGATTTTATGTAATGTTCATACACAAAAACTTTTTTTTTGTTGTCATACAAATAAAGTCAAAATATGTGCTTTATTGACCTTAAAGCAGTAAGTCAAAAAAGCAATCTTGTATGGCCGACTTGGTGGGGCTGTTGTGGGGCATTTATAGTACTGCTTTATTTACTTACTGCCTTAGGATCTATAAAGTATATATTTTATGTTATGTTATACAAATTATAAATTAAAAATATGTACTTTATTGAACCTAAAGCAGTAAGTTAATAAAGCAATAGCCCGTAGCCGGCTGGGAGGGGACCTATTGTAAGACGTTTGCGGTACTGCTTTATTGAATTACCGCATTATTCATGTTAATACATTACATATTTTTAATAAAAATTTTAAAAATATTTAGTGAAAACCTAAAACTTTAAGTTAGAACATAAATTGTTACTAATGATTTTTAAAATATATTTTAAAAATAGATGAATAAAAACAAAAATAAAACAATATATAGATGTAAATTACAAGTTTTCAAATAAACAAAAAACTGTAAAGAAACTTAAAATAAAAACTTAAATCATATTATAAATATTTCCTCTTGGGATAGAAATATATTAGTTATCGTCTGCCTATAGAAAATGAGATTTGAAGTTGATACAGTGATTATCTATGTTATTATTTGTTATTTGATAAATTAATTACATTTTAAAGGTTAAACCCCTTTTCTGGATTTGATCCATGTCTTGTGTGGGTATCTTTCCATTTCAAACTCCTCAGGAAATCATCCTTCGTCATTTCAGTTTTCATTACATATGGATTGATGTGACATACATTAGACAGTACCAACGCAAATTTTGCTTCAAGGACCACACTCAAGACTCCCTAAGAAACTTGAAACTCAAATTCGTGATCTATGGTGTCGGAAGCGAAAATGACACTAATAGTGGCAAATTAAACCAATAAATGTTTACTCAACACTGTCCTGCACTTGCTCCGACCCCGACACCGGGGCTGTGTTCCATCTCTGACTTGTTCTTTTTCCTTCTTCGTCCTTTCTCAGTCTTCTTTTCTCATGCATTCTATAGGTCTTTACTTTATTTCTTCTTTTTTCGTCTTCAACATCTTAAAGGGGTTCTTAGACGTTCTAGAATATAGAGGATGCTGAAACCCCCAAATTTGGAATCTAGGGGCTCGAAAATATAGAAAAAGTATTTTACTCGGTTTGTTTGTAACCAGATTTCAACCAAGACACTGGCAGAAGCTCCGGTGCAGTGCACTGCTCTGGATTATGAGCCTTCTCCATCTCTACCTTTTTTTTATTTCTATCATCATCCAGCCTTTATCTTCTCTTGCGCATTCCATTTGCCTCTCTTTTATTTCTCCTTTTTTCATCAGGAACCCCTTTTATGGAGGTTCGTTAGACATGCTTGAGAGTTCTGTAACAAAAAAAAGTTATATGGTCTTAAAAAAAAAGTTTATAGGCGGTAGGGAGCCACAATTACTTTGATTATATATATATTATATATATATATATTATATAATATATAAATATATACTGATATATATATATATATATTAATTCAAGAGGCGATCCTTGAGCACTTACGTGCCTGGACTTGTGCTGACTCCGTGTTATAAGACGATTATTATTTATAAGAAATGAAGATATTTCAAAATTTTATTTTATTTGATTTTATTCTATACTTTTTTTTTTTTTTTGCTGAAAATAGTTTTACTGTAAAGAATAATTTTTTATACATTGTTTAACTGTTGAAAGATTTAATGTAAAATTTTAAACAAATAAAGCTTGTAAGCAACATCGCCATTGAATAACCCTATTTTATTTAAACTAAATTTATAATTGTATAACGGCTCTGTAACCTCTTCCAAATTAATACAGAGAGTAAAGATTCATAATAATATACTAGGATAATTTATACATTAATAAGTTCGTAGAATTTTAAATTCTTGTTCATAATTTAGCTGATTATTGATCCCTGTCTAAGAATGCTATTAATAAAACACTCGGTTATTTAATTTAAGATAAAAATAATTAAAATGAACATTTATGCTATCTTAATGCCCCACATCTTTCGCGAATAAAATAATTTCAATATTAATTGTTAAAATACTAATATCTGAATTTGAAAGGAAAACTAAGATGACCCATAAAACCATTATTAATGCTAAGATAAGAGAACTGTTAGATAATGGATAAGCTCAATTAATATAATTTTATTAAATTATAGAATAATATAATTATTTTGTTAATATATAAGAATTTATATTATTATATAAATATAAATTAAAATAAATATAATAAAATGAATTTTATAATAGAACTAGATGCTGAATAATATTGTTGCTTTTCTTTTTATTAGCTGAGTTGATAATATAATTTTAGCAGCACTTGGCCTCCGTAGAAGTCCTTTAAAGAAGAAGACTTGCCTCCAAGGCCCCGTGTCCTGCATTTTTGTAGCGAAAATGTTTAGTCAACCATCAGCATAAGTCGTTAACATTTTTTTTAGAAAACGGAATTTTAGTTGATTTATTTAATTTAATGCTATGAACTTAAGAATAGGGTAAATATGTGTATCGTGTTACTTATATATTCGAAATTAAAAAGGGTTTATTTTTGTGCTCCAGACTGAGCCCCAATTTAATGTGAAAAAATAGTGGGTTTATTAAAAGATCAAATACAACTAAATTATTAACACAAAAATATAGGTAATTTAGTTATAACTGTTCCCTCTCTTCTCTCTCCTCTCTTTTCTTCTCTCTCATCTCTTTCTCTCTCTCCTCTCTTCTCTCCTCTCTTCTCTCTCTCTCTCTCTCTCTCTCTCTCTTCTCTCTCCCATCATAATATATATATATATATATATATATATAATATATATAGTAATATTATATTATATATATACTATATATATATATATTATATATATACATATATATATATATATATATATATATATTAAATAATTTTTTTATTTAATTTTTAAAAAAAATGGATTTCTTGCCAAATTTCGAGAGGAGGCATTGTGGAAAAATCCTGAAAATAGACAAATAGAATGAAGGTTTCTTTTACGGTTGCCTGACCAACCAGTGTTTTGGCATCTATACAATTTGCTTCTTGGAAGCCACAATAAATTCCTCAGTCAATGATCCTTATGAAATAATGTTTCGCAGAGGATAAATGATCTTAATGTAAAATGTAGCGTTCTTGTATAACATTATAAACATTTTCTTTAATAGTAATAAATAGTACAATTGAAGTATTTTATTACATTAGTTGCTTTATTTTTTTTAGGAGGAGGCCCGGCCTCCTGTGCTTCCACGTTAAATGCGCGCGCCAATATATATATATATATATATATAATATATATATATATATATATATATTATATATTATATATATATTTAATATATATTATATATTTTTATTAATTACATTATACATATATTATATATATATATATATATATATATATATATATATATATATTATTATATATTATTAATATATATATAATATTATATATATATATTATTATATATGATATGTATATATATATATATATATATAATAATATTATAATATATATATATTATATATATATATTAAATACTATATATATTATATATATATATATAGATATATATATATAGGGGTGATTATATATAGTATATATATTATATATATATATATATATTATATATATATTATTATATATTTCTTCATCTACCTTTTTTATCCAAGATTGGGAGTAGGTGTAACATGGCCCATCGGAAAAGAAAGCAGTAGGAGATATGACAAAAGTCGAAAGAAAGCCAGCCTTTCCGCCCCCTCTTTATCATTAATTAGTAAGCACTCGTCGCAATCAGAACAATCCACCCTGAGAGAGCATCACGGACCGCGACGGACCTCTGTCGGTAAACACGAGGAAGTTGGTAAAAAAAAAAAAATTTGCGATAATTTTTTTTTCTGTTTCGGGCGAAGTGGAAGAAATTTTCAAGTGGGCCATATGTTAATCGGGTAAGATTGCATCCTTTTTACTTAGATGAATTTTGTGCTATACTCAAAAGAAATTTTTTTAAAAAAATTTCACGAAAATATTTTTTTTGAAATTTGTTCCAAGAACAAATCAAAAACTAAATGCATATACAAAGAATAATCTAAGTAAAAAATGTTGCAGTCTCATCGCACTACAAATAGCTCTGAAATTTCATCTTACTTTGCCTGATAGAAAAAAATTATCGCAGTTTTTCATTCAAAATGAAAAAAAAAGTGGGTTTGTAAGATTGGACACGCTGGCACAAAACTCAAATCGAAAGTACTTCTGCTACTATTTTATAATGGACCCATCTATGCCATATTTCAAGTTTGAAGATCTTGCACCGAAAAAATTCTTGGAAGTGTACGAGAAGTCGCCAAAAATGAAGTTGATAAAATAGTTAATATAATCTGATAATAATATATATAAAGAATTAGCTATTACTAATGAATTCACAGGAAATCACCGGTGAATAATAAATCAATTGTATTATATAGATGGGCAAAAAATAAATAAGTACTAAATGTATAGATTAAATTAAAGATATATCAAAATATATCAATCATTATATGAAATTAAATTCCGTAAATTTTATATGCAATTAAATTATCTTATAAATGACTTAATATATATATATTATATATAGGGGTAGGTTGAAAAGATGGATCCCTAAAAATTAAGGCCCTATAACGATTTAGAAGGTTAGTTTGCCCTTACTTTATTAAAACACGGTGTATATGTTTGTAAAGATCAGATATAGTGATACGGTTCGATAATTACGCAGCTAAAGGACCACTGCTGTACAGAGTGAACTTCTGTTTTAATAGTAATTGGAGAACGTGTTAGTTTATTGACTAGTTAAGTATAAAGTTGGAAATATGATAAAAACATTTGAAAAATCAATGGTGTTTAGTAATTTAGTGTAGAGTGAATATAAGAACATACCCTAGTGTAGAAAATAGTATTCTATGTTACAATTGTTTAAAAATTATAATACCCAATGGAATAAAGCTTAGATAAAAGTAGATTATAATCAATGTCATATTCATAAGGAGCTTATGATACTTTCGATACTTTGGAATTTAAATAAATTATTATGTAACAACATTATCTTTTTGAAATTGATGTGTATTAGCTATTCATAATATAGTGGAATAAGTTATTGTGCTCGATATGAGACGTAGTTTACAAAAATAAGGGTTTCTTCAAGAACTAAGAAATGAAGCAATAAAGCGACAAACTACATAGCCCATCTGAAAATTATCAACTTTCCTTCTCAATATCGCTCGCATGCTCGCTTAAACTGCAACCTTCCTGGGCAGCCGATAACACGCATGCGTAACCCATCGATACACTGCATCAGTGGGAAGCGAGCATGGCTAAGCAGGACTAGTAGCATTAGATTCGTTTAGTGTATTATCAAATTAAACATATACAAAGAATTTAATATATGTGTTTTGGCTTTCCCATATAAATTTCCCTATGTCCTTTTTTTTTAAATTGTTGATTCTTGGACAAGACTATAAGCTTGTATCATTGCAAAACTTGAATATTAGAACTTATTTAGACGGTCAAACTTCCCAAAACCGATACCGACAAGAAAAGATCGCAGGCGCAATTAAGGTTCCTACGGATGCATATAGGATTGCCTTAGCGGCGGATTAATCAAATGGAATAGTTTCGAAAATCCTCACAAAAAATATACCCAGAATTATTTAGGCGCATGTCTCTAGGATTCGCTAGGTGGACAGGCTTAGGGCTCTGCATGGGCGTTGGCATTTAGGCGCATTTTAGGCGCAGGATTATTAAGTGCAACTCAAAAGATAAGAATATGAGGCTGCTCGCCTCCTCCAGATCGGGAAGTCTAATATAAGGTTACCCATTACTTGCAGGTAGATTCTCTATGCATTCGATCTAGCATAATAATAAAGTTTAAATGATAAAAAGTCTGACTTACATATTCGTTTTCAAAAAGATTTTGGGATAAACAAAAAGAGCTGAATTCCAACAGGAAATGAAATCAAATATAGACAACACTCTTCCTGGCTTATACGTACAAACTCTCTGTCAGCTTACCATCTTGCAGTGCGACTTTGTAGCATGACAAGTATATCTTTTCATTGTAACACGTGTTGCAAAAGCTATCCAGCGGAACTTTAGTATGCAACGGTGCAAATTATCAAAACTTCAGGTTAATCATAAAAGCACAACGCTAAAGCTTAATTAAGACACTACACATCCTAAAACATGTTCGATTATAATTATCGTTAAAAATATCCCACAAATTAATAAAAATATGCATAAAAAAAATTTATTCTTCACTCATTTGTTTCAGTGTGGTGTCGTCATAGTGACTTACAAAAAACGACGTTCGAGTGCTGTGCCAAACACCCATAAAAAGAAAGGATTTGGCGATTAATGCCACGATATATTTCGTCATGCGTGATTGGCTTAATGCTGCGGGAGCGCGAGACAAAGACTAGTATATGTTCATGAAGATAAGAAAAATGATTATTGATTAATCAAGTGAATGAAGATATATAGTTAAAATAAATCTGCTTACTAACTACATGCAAAATAAGTTAGTGTTGTTTTCGTGAATACAAGTTTATACCAAACGATCCTTAAGCATTAACCATATGTTTGCTGTTAAGGAATAAAACGGTGATAAAACTTTTCAACTGACAATTCACACCTGGAGGAATTTTATTATTGACGTAAATTTAATGTTTTTCATTTCAATATTAAATCGCAGGAGTACATAGATGCGTTTGCGACATAATGCATGGACAATGGTTGCATGCGTAATTCAAGATCTCATTCTATACAAATATTAACAGATGTTTAACCTTTGGATATTTTAGATTACAGAATAGACAATAAATAACAATATGGTAAAGATCATGCTTTATCAATGTGACCAAGATTACCTTTCCGCAGGGGTTTAATTGGAACATGGACGAGAGAAACAGCACTCCATAAAAGTTGGCAGGCTGTATAAACTTAAGCTTCCATGTTAAATTACATAAATTCTGAATTACTTAATACAGCATAGCCATATTAGGTTTCTTCTATATCTCTAATTCTTACAGGGCCTCAGCTGTCGAAAGCGAAAATATTTAAGCAGATGCAAGGGTTCCGGGGTATTTCTTCCGCAACAAAGATAAACTCAGATAAGCGGACGATGGGATATGGCGAGTTTTTACAACAATCTTTTTTTTACTTTTTAGTTGAATCTTTCTTATGTAATTGGTTTTAATAACGATAGCCAGTAATTAAATATAGTTATCAGTATATCTATGGTAAAACGTAAAATATCTAAGCAAGACAAGAATGTAATATTATAGCTGCCAGATAACCTTTTATTATAGCATTAATTGTTAATTTAGATGATAAATCGATAAGGGTCTGAGAATCCGAACTGAGGAATGATTTTCTTAAATAAAAAGCATAGTATTTAAGATATTTGTATTTAGCGACGAAGAATAATACGTCTTGATTAAGCGTATACGTTCCTCTGTTAAACTTACTTTCTTTAATACCCCTAATACTTTATAATAAGTTTAACTACGTCGCGATCGGCCTATAGAAAAGTGATTTATATATAATATATTAATATATATTATATATAATTATATTATATATTAATATATAATTAATATATATTTTATTATATTTTATTTATTATTTATTAGTTGAATAATAGTAGGTATATCATATACTATCCCCATAGGGTTTTTTCTGAGGTTTATTATCAGCGGATTAAGTACCTATGCCAATTATATTTAAATTTTTAAATTATTATCCAAGATCTATTTCGCTTATTTAGAAAGGTCATTATACTCTATAATTATAACTTTTATATTTATAATATTTATATATTATATATATTTATATATATATATATAGTAATATATATATATATATATATTATATATAATATATATTATATATATATATATATATTATATATATATATATAATATATATATATGTAATATATATATTTATGATATATATACTATCATTATTATAATATTTTTTTTACCTTTGATTTTTTATTTACTCATAATAATGTTTTTATACGTACCCTTATGTGATTTTTTTGAATCTAAACTTACCAATAAAATCTTTACAAATTAGATTGATTATAATTTTATTGCCCATTAGTAGTAAAGATTTGGTTATATGTATTCGGATATTAATACTATTTATCAGTAATTACAAGTGCAATGTAATTTGCTGATCTGAAACGCATAAACTGTTATAGAATTTATGTATATCCTTTTTATTTATTTTATGTTATTAAATTGTAATAATATTCATTATGCTGCCCCCTCCAGAATCTATGTAAGCCCTCTCGGGAGAGAAATTCTGAAAGAAACACTGCTTCAGACCCCGAAGATATTCTATCATAATGATATACTATTTAACCTTCACTATATACCTACTAACTCAACTCACCTATATTTCTATGTTAATTGTAAAATTGTTATGGTTATGACTGAGTCATTAGAGATTAAAAAGAAGAATGCTATAATTGTTTTCCTCAATATTTAGTAAGCTACTATATATATTAATATATATATATTATTATATATTATTATATTATATATATATTATATTAATATATATATAAGTTATTATAAATATATTTAATATATAATATTTATATTCTTACATATGATATATAGTTCTGATAAGTAATAAGTACAAGCCATTTCTTAACAATAATATATAATTTTTTGAGCATAACTCTATTTGGATTGTAAATTTTCAATTCTTCCAAGCGTACTATCTATGATATCTGAACCTCCTGAGTGTGGTATAAAAACTATATAATTGGATAACCCAACTGAGGACGATGGCAGGCGAGGAAGTTATTGTTATTCGTTCCATTGATAGTTTTATTGTTACGTGATTGAGTTGTGCGGGCAAGACGCAGTTAAAATAAATACAATAAAATTAAAAACGTGTTTTGTTTTTACTAATTAATAAAGTCATGTCTATTTTAATTTAATATTATATACGCACTATTATGTATTATCTTTGCAATATAAATCTTACAAATCAGCCACCTGGCCGGACGATAGAATAGTCGCTATATAAGGTACGCAAAGTCGAATAATAGGGTACTATAAATGGCTGCTGAAATAGGCTGTCTGCTATATGCGGTGACAAAACTAATATATTAGGCGCTAATAGGCGCTTATGAGTACCTAGGTGACTACCTAGGGTTACTCGAGCTCATGGCCATTTATATAGGGCACATGCGCATCAATAATACTAAATAATATTTAGGCATACTGGGGTCTTTAAAAATCTTATATGATTAATATATTATTTTATAATATTTATTAATTATTCAAAGGACTGAAAGATTTCTGAAAGTAAATTCTTGGTACACTTTACAGAAGAAAAAAATTATATTAATTAGTAAAATCAATTTCTAAATTATTGTAAATAATAATTGCATGGATCATTTTGAGAGTGAGCAAATAACTTCAGAGTTAAAATAATTGAGATTTTTATATATTAATCTAAATATGTTACGATATTTTAATGTTATAGTAGTAAATAGTAGGAGGCAATAGCTCCTTATAAAGTAGTTCTTATTCTAATCTCCTAATATAGATTAATTAGAGCTTAAATATATCGGCTCATGGTATGTGACTTTCTGAAAGTTTATAATATTGTGATATGTGTACCAATACAGCATCTCCTGTTTTCACAGTTAGAAAGTTTGTATGAATGCAACGACTGCCGTGCAGGTGAGCACACGGTTGGTCTAATAAATATAGCACCCGTTTTTTCAGGATTTTCCGGCGGATTAGATACTTTGCAACATGATAATTCTGATTGTAGGAGGTAATCTATGGGATGGGTAAATATTTATCGAAATAGTACTTTAGATATCAAAGAACTCGGTCCGTGTTCATTTGTGACAACATCTTCTATGAAGCATATCCATTCACTTTAGCTGGCAACCTGCATCTATCAGCCATATCAATTCTAATTATAATTTATAACAAATTTTACTAAATCTTCAATGGCTTCGAGATCTTCTGCAATAAATGTATTTGCACTAATTATCTTTTATCTTCATCTATTTTATACGTGCATACATTACAGGCCTATCTGTTATTTACTAGGTATGATCAATAATTTGCATTGGGAAGATGATTAATTCATTTATGATTTAAAAGCCTCCTCAGCAAGTTGAGGAAATTATTTTAGCAACTTCACAGAACATTAAGAAACAAGACATTGATAACTGCTGCTCAGATACAAGTCTGATTTTGTATAGGTCTAGGAAGTAGTATGAAGATGCTGCTAGGTCTTTAGTATAATTTATTTTGGAATAAAATTTGTTAATTTTTTGCACAGCATTATTCAATTAAACATAGCCTTAGGTTCAGATTACGCTTTACTACTATTTTTCATTAAAAAATCTGTTTGAAAATTCTAAAGTTATGCCTTTATTTCTTTCACTAAACAAGTTTATAATAAGTTTTACACTTAAATAGGAACTTTTTTTAACTCACCTCGTTCAAATGCCCTTACACATTCTTCATAAAATCTTGCTAGTGATAACATCTTAGTTGTATGCTTAATAGACGGTATGAAGTATCACTATTATAGTTTTTAACTATACAATTTATTACGAGATTTGTTCCTGACAGCGTCGACATATACTAGAATTATATTAAAAGATTGAATTTTAGCCTCTGAACTTATAGAATTATTAGAATAATAACGATTATAAATATAATATTCGACGGACTCCCTCTCAAAAAGATAAGAGTGGTTGGATATACGTGATGCTGCTACAGGGGAACAAGAGAAGGATGGAACGTTTTCCCATACCCCGGTAGGGGGAGGGGGGGATGGCGGCAGGACCCTTGGACCCGCCCGCACACCGCAAATACCAAAAGAGCCGTGGGATTTCCCTGACGTCGAAAGGACCCTCCCCAGTGGGTATGAAGGTGGTGGGGTAAAATAGTGCCTACTCCATGTCGTTCCCCGTGTAATAGTGACGTTAGAGTGGATCCTTTCCGACCTCCTGCCATCGGGTCTTCTTTACCCTATGCGTGTGGTAACGCATTAGTTTTTATAAAAAAAACATTATTATTTTTTTATAAACACTTAAATTGTTACCCCTTATAAGGGTATTATATATATTAGTACCGCTCACCACTCGATGCGTTATATGGAATATGTCAAGGGTGGAGTCTCTCGAGCCTTCCGCGTGAGAAAGATCAAGCGGGTGATAGGTAACTTGATTATTTTCCCCCCTCTCCAGAGGTGAGGGTACTTCATACGGAACCATCCCAACTCTTTTAGGCAATATACTTTGTGGTTGATCAGCGGTGAGCGTATCACTCGCACCTATATATATTTCCCCTACGGGGTTTTATAGGAAATATATCAGTTACGCCTCATCCTATTACTGCCTTCTCCCGATTTTTGAGCTTTCTGAGGACCTCAGTCATTTATATCTCATTAATTGGGACCTGGGTGATATATAGTTATAATATATATTAATAAATTAATATGATTAATTTATTATTTAATTATTCTTTCTTCCTTTTAATTCTTACCTTTTTTTCTCGGATTAAGAATTGGTGATATACAGTATAATAGATAGAGCGCTTAACAAGCATTCGGAAAGACAAGCTAGTTTTAAGTCGAGTAAGTTATTATGCATATATAATATGTCGAAAAGATATAAAGCCCAAGCCGTTTATACCGCCCCTCTGTACCATATTATGACAAGTGAGCAGCTCCGTCACAGAGCAGAAATCACTCCTAACCGCAAGTTTACAGCCATGTTAGAGATTCCTCGACACGGACCCTCCACATTATTTATGGTAAATTTCGTATCAATGTCAAGGATTCATCCCTTATGTGCCCAGGTGTAGATAGTCACAGCCTAACTCCCATCAAATACCCAGCCATTCTTACCTATATATTTCGATTTAATAAATTATGCGTTCAATTCTGAACGTTATTTCACATCTTCGTTCTATTCCTCTGCGTAACCCGCCGGAATTCCGGACGCGCATTGAGACGAGTCACTTAATTGGACGTTCGACTTCGGAGCCTTCTTCATTCTTTATTCAAGACAATTTCCGCCGGTTCTTCGAGCCGACTCAGTGCATCCATACTTCTTCGGTCTTATACCTAAGCTACGGTGATCGTAGTTCCCAACACACTCTTACCACATAATTAATCAAATCTACGTCTTATATATAATACCAACTACTACTAATCATTCATCCTTTACTTTCTTACAATAGTAACCTCAATATTAATACACCATCTATACAACATATTCATCTCATTATTAATCTTCATCTCATTTACCCCTTTCCTAACACCACACAACTCCTCTATAAGTTATCAATTTCTACATTATTTATTAATTATTATTACTCACACCTATGCAATGCCCTAATAATGATCATTGAACACATGAAGCGTTTAGAATCCATATATATCTTATTATCCATAGACCATTAATAGTATATACTCACTACCATACAATAAACCTATATATGATATTAGGGTAAATACAATCGATAATAATATACTCATCATGTATAAGACTCTAGCTGATCAACCTACACAGATATATTAAGTCCTTTACATTCTACAACTGATATTAATTTGCATAACTATACCAATAGGCCACCTTGTGCATTTCATCAAATACTATTTACCTATACTACACTCTTAGCCCATCATCTAGTTCACCTTGTAATACTTTCAATTCCTTTATCGTATCTTTATCCATTTCACGAATAAAAGATACTTTGTTTATCCAATACTATCTTAATACATACTTTAGCTTCTTTCCTCAGTTAATCTTAGCATATATTTTTACCTTCATTTTTATTTTTACATTATTTTTAAAAATCAAATCAATCCGACCTTGGAAGTAGTCGACGATATAAATATCCATGTCACTATCATCAATATATCGACACATTAAATTACATGTTATCGACTGTGCTTCTCGTAATCTAAGGTCGTTGATAAAACGACTCAATTCGTAGCACAGATCACTCTCCCTTTTCTATTCCCTTACTTACGAACGAACAAAAATAGTCCATAAAGTTACAATTTTTAACAATCACCCTCCGTAGCGTTTTAATTCTCATGTGTCTCATACCATGTTATATTTAAAATAGACCTACTTCATTTTCAAATAACTCATTACGCTCTCGCTAATTCGGGTAAAAAAAAAAACTGTCAAAAAGTCAAATGAAGATACACAATTTTTGTTAAAATATTAAGTTTCTTATCAGGCTCTATTAATGTTAATTATAGTTTTTAAACTGATAAAGTCTTATTCACCTCAGGCCCGCTGATAGTAAGGTAGCCATAATACACCCTTTCTCCCACTTCATCTTCCATTCTTTGCCAATTTCAAATTAATAACGGTTCTTATACTACTCAACTATATATTATATAATTCCATGTCTCTGCCGTTCACTATTCCAACTTCCACCACTTCTTATATGTATATCTTTTTTTCAAATGAAACTATTAGTAAACTACTTCCTTAAAATCTCAATGAGATTTGTTAAAAAAATATATACTCTCAATTAGTTAAGTTACTACGCGACGCAAAAGCCGATCCACTATGACAGACTACAAAAATTCTAGGACTTTAAATTAACTGTGAGAGGCAAACCTTATATGTTAATTGTTGAAGGTGATTCCCCTGCGACCTGAAAAACATACCACTCATTTAGCTCACGGCCATTTAAGTCTGGAGATATCTCGACTATAAACTATAACAGCTATTCAGGCCAATTAATATCTTCTTCACTTAGATTAAATACAAAAGACTTTAATAATTTGGAAACCCGATAAAATAATATAAAATAAGTATATCCTCTAATCATTGCACTACATACTATACTCGATATAATTACATCTGAAGGCTAGATTATTGAAAACTCTATTTTGTATAATACTATATAGGAATCAGCTGATACAATCCATGTCATACTCAGCTACGGTATATTATCATCATTATTTACATTCATAACTGATAAAAAAATTTAACTAAATATAAATATACAGTAGAGGATATTAAATGATAATGTTTAGATATAAGATTTATTATACTTATATATATATCTGCTCATGACCTTATTCATATATAATCTAAACAATTTGTTTGTCTGCCTGGCTACTATTTATACAAGAGCAGCACTTTTGGAATTAATAAGTAAAGACTAGTTTTCATAATAAATAATCACTTTTCAATCATTTACTAGGGATTTTGAAGATTATACTCTACTTGTAGCGAGTCTACCTGCATTAAGTACAGTCACTATTACGTTATTACGTAATATTATATATATAATGGGCATATGCAGTAACGTTGTTGTTATGATATTATTTCCAACCTCTTATCGACACGATAGGTACTGCAAGAATAGAGTACGATAACGCTATACTAAACGCATATCATATCATCATCTGAATGAAAAGATTATAACTTAAACTGTGTTGATGTATTACACTAGCCATGAACTATTATATTAGCACCACACTAAATAAAATAAAAAGGACGATACAATATTCAACACGCCTTATAATAATTAAGTCATTTTCCCGTCTTACATTTCTCTACCATAGGTACTGATTTACTTAGCTGAGTGTCAAATAATCTATGCTAGACACGACGCACAAGAATGATAAAATATTATTTAATTGATCCGGGTAGAAATAGGACTAATGAACTGTACTGTTGATGTGTAAAGATTATTATAGATTTTATCTGTCTAAAATATACTTCCTCATACTTATCAAGCTTAGTCCAAATATATCTTCTAACCTTTCTATATATTCCTCAACCTCTTGGATCAAGTTGTTGTGTAATTTTATTACTTCTCCTCGGATAAACCAATTGTATAATGAATGCCTTTATTACCTCTCTCATTTGCCACAAAAATTGATCATGAGTTTATAGTAAAAATTTTTCATATCATCTTGTCGTTAAGCGTGGGAAAATATTGTATATTTCTTGGGTACATAACTGGTCACATTGCTGCATCCCCCCTTCAAGTATTTAATGTTTTATCACGGTAGCTATACATCCTTTAAAAACGCACTAATCTTTTTAACGAATTTCCCCAAATCACGTGGACCCTGTAGTCGAGTTGACAGGCTCTTGACCACTACCGAACCACGACTTCAGGAAAACATAATACAATGGCCAAGACCAGTCGAAGCAAAAATTAGTTTCACCTGTAGTGTGGAAATTAATTCTCATCTACTTACCAACAACCATTACTAGGAAATCAAACGCACCCAACGGCCGTAGTCTTATTTCGCGCGCTGTCAACCTACTATTCCGTTTAACATAGAGATTACTTATCTTTTACAAACCCTACTTAATTTGAAAACAATTTCAAAGCAAAAATTTAAATTTATTTTTGTAACTTAAAAATTTAAGAAAAATGTCCTCTCTTTCTTTCCTGCAAGAAACATGTGCTCTCTTTGATTCATGCAATCCTATATTTTTGTAGTGGTGTAATACTAAATACTATATTAATATTTAGAACACGTTAACATAAATTTTTTCACGAACTCCAAATTTTCCGGTTGCCACGTTTTATAGAGAACAGAGTGTAAAATAGTGGTTCAAATTACTGCTCACGCTTACGCGAAACTACGTGTCAAAGCGTGTTCATTGTAAAAAATTTTTAGTCCTCTTTAATTATATCTCAAGAGTTGACTCCAAGGCACTGACCAGTCAGATAAAAGTGCAAAATGTAATAACGATAATATTTGTAGAATTTGATTAATTGAGGCAATTTAACAATACTATCTAGATAATGCCTGCCGCACTCTATTTCAAATTGCTAGATACTACCTAATACCCTATTCACAACTTATCGATAACAACAAGCCGTAAAATAGATTGGACTAGCTATTCATTTTTTTTGTCTTTTCGAACTCACCTTTAGATTATATTATTACAAACTTGAGTGAGTTACTGTGTAGCTCCTAGTCTTGGTAAGCCTTCATTTATTTTTCAAGTATTAAATTTTTGTACATGCAATTAATGCTACTCCGAAAAAGTTTTGTTCTACGAGCTTGCCTACCTTATATATAATACATAAAATTGCACACTATTCGTCTTTTATTCTAGTATATTAACTTCTTACTATATTCGATCAGGGGATCGATGCATTCAGGCAAACCCCCACTCGATAAGTCTATCCCTCCTACGTCCCCTCCGCAGTAGGCTGGGATAGTGCCTCCGCGCCGCTACGGGATGCTTACATCATCTGGAATACATCAGGTGAAGTTAGAACCTCTTACACTTACTATAATATCGATATAAAACTTTACTCCCATCTTTAACATGACTCATTTGGAATATCTGCATCACTTTCGGAATCATTCCTTCAGCAAAAAATTCAACAAGTTCTAATATCTTGGCACACGTATAGCTCTAAGTATGTTTTCGTAATATAATGGTAATGTCCACGATAATAAATAAGTGTATTGATTCACTACGAATCAACGATTGTAAATTAATATTGAGATCTATATAATAAAATGTTATTAAGTACACATACATATATAGCATATTACAGACATTACATCAATCGTAATAACTGAGATCAATATACATAATTCTTTTGTTAATTCTTTACGTAAAAATTTCTGATAATGTCATAATAACGCAAGAAAAGTA
>JABUQX010059069.1:0-19022 GCA_015478945.1 Trachelipus rathkii | reverse complement strand
ATTGATTCTAGGTCTTCGCTGGATCTGGTGAAATTCCGTCTCTTCCCTATTTTAAATCCTAAATACAAAACTGAAGTTTGTAGAAAATGACATTTGTCAATTTAACTCTTAATTTATTTTCTAAATGCTGTAAAAACTTCTTCAAGTATTTAATTACCCCCATGATTAAGACATCATCTAAATACACTTGGGCAATAGGTCCTAATAAATGGTTCAATGCCACTTGCATGTTCTAGCATAGGTACTTGGGGCATTTCTGTGCCCAAAATAATCTGGTTGGGCAGAATAATCCTTTCCTGGTACGGAAAGCCATTAATTTCTGTGTTTCCTCCTCGACTTCGAGGGAATGGTACGCGTCGATCAAGTCACAGCTAGTAAAAATGGTACTGCCGCCTAGGGACGAAAATATTTCGTCAATCGAGGGCAGAGGGTATACATCTGGGACGCTGTACGAGTTCAAGTACCGATAGTCTATACAGACTCTTGGTTTGTTAGAGTTCTTTTTGGCCACCACCAGTAGAGGTGAACTATGTGGCGAATAGCAAGCTTTAATATATCCTTTCTTCAAAGCTGCATCTGTAAAAACTATGTCTTCCAGGTAGCGATGTGGGAGACGATACTGTTTTCTAAAAATGATCTTTGGAGCATCTGGGGTAAGTTCTATTTCAAACTTCTGTATGGGACACACAGGAACTGCATCATCATCTAGAGCAATAACGTCCTTGTATTCCATTAACAAATCCAGAAGTTCTTCTAAATTCTCAGGTTTCTGTAAAATAGAGACATCTGCCTCTTCTTTACTTAAATTATCTGTTATAATCTCTCTGTATGCATTTTTCAACTGTTTATCTGACAGATTTTCTGAGCAGGTTACTATACAAGTAGACCTATTTGCTTATTTTCTGTAGCAATAGCAGTTTTATTAAAATATTCTTTTCATTAACTTTAAAATAGGATGACATTTTTCCTATATATTTATTTCTTTTTAAATAAAAGATTTGTCACTTAGGTTAATATAACTTAATATAATCTCATTGTTTCTTACTGGGCAAATATTCTTCTTTAAAATACAATGGCTCTAAGGAAAAAGCAGGTGTTATTAAACACTTCTTTTTCAGTTTCAAATCTATTTTATTCTCAGGTCTGACCTTCAAATAACCATAAGATTGAGCAGGTGCCATTGTTTTCTTCTATTAATAGCAATTGAACTTCTATTTCTTCGTCTGCTAGAGTTCTACTGGAAGAAGTTGTGAATTTTCTTGTTCTCTTGAAGAACTCTTTTTATTTATTTTGGTATCTTTGTAGGCTTCTTCAATGAGCCTGTAGTAATTTCTGTCTTTGTAGGGCTTTCTCCAATGAGCCTTTGCACAATCCCCTCTTTTGCTTTTCCAATGAGCCTTATTAATAATCTCTGTGTAGGCTAAGAATGGAGCCTTTATTAATTAATCTCTGTGTAGGCTTTTCAAGAATGGAGCCTTTATTAATTAATCTCTGTGTAGGTTTTTCAATAATGCTTTTATTAATTACTGGTTTACAGTTATCACTGTAATTAGTCAATTTAAACTTATCATTATTCGAATTTCCTGAGAAAATTAGAGTAGGTGAAAAGTAATGACTCTGTATCAATCAATTATTTCTTGCTGCTGTTTCATGAGAAACTTTTTTCCTAACTTGGCAAAGATTTTAACTTTTATTTCGTTATTCTCTTCTTTAAATTAAAATGTGATGAAGAAAGGTCCATTTATGGGTAGAGTAGCTAAAAGACTCGTACATCTAGTAGAATTCCATTCCAAGCTCCAGTGCTTTTCAGTTTTACACACTAAAGGTAATCTCAATACTGTTGTTGTCTCAAAAGTAGATCAACTTCTCCTATAGGGATCATCTGAGTTCCAATCCCTTGACTATAATACTCTTTAAGAGACAGCTTAAATCTTCCTTCTTTTCTATTTCTTTAATCTATCCCCACTTATTACCTAAAAGTCAGTTCCCTAAATCTAGTAGGCGAACTTCTCAACCTCGTTCTGACCTTGCTGAGTCAAAAAATATTGACAAAAATAATGACATCCCAACCTTTGGGTCTAATTCCTACACCAAAGAAGCTAGAGGTTACTATAACACTTCCTCTTCTTTAAGTTTGAAGTATTATCTTTAATTACTGTTCTTATTTACCATTTCTCTTCATTTTTAAATCTTTGCTCGTACTGTACTTCCTTGTTTCCTTCAGAGAGATCGGGTGTAAAAACTGTTCATTCTGTTCTTCTTCATCTTCAGTTCCAGATATTTCTTCATGTTTGATCATCGTTGATGGTTTGTAATCAGATGAACTCTGGTTGTCTTAGGACTCTTACCCTGATAGCTACGCTCATTCTTTGAGTAAGAGTTTGTCTCTTCTTGTATTTGAATCATTTTTTATCTCGACTTTCTTCGAGCCTTAACCCCATTATCAAAATCAGTGGGGTTATTATATGGTATTACCATATTATTTTCATTCTCTTAGGGATCCACAGTGTTTCTCCTACACTAGATGTCGAACTCCTTGACGTAATTTCCAACATATTCTGCACATGCAGTGTTCCCCAACCACAGTTTTAGAATGATGACCTAAAGATTCACATTTCAAGGTAATAGTCCATTGACTTTATTTTTACTGAGAGTTTCTTAATTCACTCCCCATAAGTCTTATATTTGAGAAGGGCTTCTGTCCTTTTTCCTGAATTTCTAGAAGTATTCTTTTTATTTCCCATTCCATGGTTCTGTTCCTCGTTGAAGGGTTATATGTGCTCTTTCTTTTCTAACTCATCGTTGCTAAGTTGTCTTCTGTATGTGAATACCTAGCTGTATTTCTTCATCTTGTTCTGCTCTTATGGTTAGTTTGGAACAAGACTCTTTCTTCTATCTATTATTTCTCTAAAAATTTCTACGAAACTTAAGTCTGAATTAAAGACTTTTAAAACTCTCTGAAGTCTTCTATGACCCTGAGTTCTTCCATACTCTCTAAAAAAAATCTTAGTCATAATTAAGATATTTATCTGTTGGGAAGTAAATCCTAAAGGAAGTCTCTATATCGATGAGTTTTTTCTGATATTCCCAAAGGAGATTCTTCAAGTCCAAAATGAATTCAGTAAGAGTTACATGTGGTCTCCTCATAAATTTCATAAACTGTTTCAATAAACAGAAGATGTCTCGGCTTTATCTGGTTTGAGAAAATCTTCAATTGAATTAAAAATTTTCCAAGCGAAATCGTAGAAAAACTGTTATCTTTAAGAATATATTGACGGGCTTGGATGTGAAATCAGAAGAGATTGTGTCTTGCAGCATAATATCTGTTGATCTTCAATAATGTATCCCAATCTAATTCTCGGTAACGTGAGAAGGTAACCCAATCCCTTCTATCACCCTGGCTTGTGTCTTGGTATCTGATCCAATTTGGCCCTTAGCTAATTCTGAAATGGAGGGGTATACGCATTGATAATATCCTCCATAAGGGGGTCCATATGGATATGGATTGTAACCAGGTTGTATTGTTGGAAGAGGTTGTTGCCAACCTGTGGGGAGGTTGCATACTTATGTGTGGACATTTAAAAGTATTTTTGGGATGGCCCCCACGGATTCTGAGGTTGTCCCATATAAAGTTTCACTTGGTTGGTTCTGTCCCCAAGTTCCACTAAATTAACTCCTATTGTTAAATATTTTTGGCCATTCCAGGAAGGGGGTGTTTTCTTTTTATTTGAAGTGTAGAGTAGCCCCCGATGTATTTAAATGTATGTTAAAGGTGTCTTTTGAGCACCTTAGAATTCTTGCTGCTTCTGTATTTCCCAAAGGTTGATAATCCCAAGCTGTTCTTTGATTTGGGTTTAAAGACATTGTATCAATGTTAGAAGAGGTAGATATACTGGAGGAAGTCCCATATCCTTTTGTGTGGGTTCCTTTATCTTGGGTTTTGCTCCTGTATTCTCTTCTGTTTTCTGTCCATCAGTAGTCTTTACTTCTGTTATATCATGTTCTTCATCTTTATTAACATCTTCTGTATGGTCTTCTTTATTTGTATCATCCATGTCCTCAGTCATATTCTCTGATGAATCTTTATTTTCTAAGTCTGTATTATCCCCTTCAGCTCCTCCTGAAGTCCATTAGTCAACTGGTCCGCTATATAGCCCTTTTTTGAACCACAGATAGCAGAGAAGAGAAACAATGTAGAAAATACGAAGACTGTTAAGACTATTGGTTCAAGCATAGTCATGATTAAACTTTAATTAATTCAAGTTAAACAATTTATAAAGTTTCTGAATTATTAAACAATCGTATTTGATTGTTACGATACTATAAAGTTTCTTTAGATAATAGAAAAAAAAATAAGTTTTCAAAATGTTTCTAAAAAATAAAAAAAAACTAAAGTCTCAAAAATATTTTTTTTTCAAAATATTTCAAAAATATTCAAACTGTTTTCTAATATTTTTCAAAAAATTTCTATGTTCAAAGAAAATATTTAAAGTTCTATTTAAATTCAAAAAGATTTATACTGTTAATTCTTTTATTAATAACTTTTTTCAATTATTAATTGAAATTATTTTTTCTAAGTGTTTATTTATTAATACTATTGTTTATTAATACACTTAATTGTTATTCAATTTCAATTATTAAGCACTATAGTCATTCACTATTAAATTAAAAAAATTTAAAATTTAATCACTTTCGATTCTAAGTTCAAAATAAAAATAATTTCTTTCAAAATTATTTAAAAAATATCAAAGTTCTAAGTTCAAAAATAAAATAATTTTCTTTCAAAATTATTTAAAAATATCAAAGTTCTATTTGATAATTATATTTAATTAATTTTCTGTACTTGTAATTCAAGAGCTAACTATCCCCTTTTCTAGTCGGGTGTGTTTTAAATGTCAAAGGTCAACTTATTTGTTCTTTGTCAAAGGTTGTAACCCTTATTTGTTCTTCAAAGTTCTTCAAAATTGTTCTATGTTTTTCTATTAAATGTTTTCTGAGTTGAAATCAATCAATCTATATACCAACAAATTTATTTTTCCAATTCTGTTATAATTTGTGGTTTTTATAATTTCTGTGGCGGTAGAATAATTTTTAAAATGTTTTAGGTCAATAAAATAAATTTTAAATTTTTTGGATCTAAATATAACAATTCTGTTATTTTTTAAGTCAAAGAAAACAATTTCTAATGTTTTTAGGTCAAAATAAAATAATTTTCTGTAATTAGGGTCAATTAGGGCAATTTCTGGGCCGGTGACTTTTTGACCTTCTGACCTCTTTTTCTGACCTTGACTTTTCAGACCTTTTTTTCTGACCTTTGACCTTTTTCGACCTTTTGGTCTTAGTGACCTTTTCTGGGTGGCCTAGGGTCTGGTCTGAAGGTATTTTACTCACTTTGAGTACTTTTAATTAAGTTTTTGTTAAATCACAATTTTAATTAAAAAAAACCTTTTTATTTTTAATTCACTGAAAAAAAAAAGAAAAAAAAAACACTTTTGGCTTTTTAAGCCACACTAAAAACTCGATTCGAAACAAAATATTAAAAAAAATTTCACTTAATATTTTTTCCGGGGGTCAAAAGGTTATTCTCGCTTACCATATATATGTTTTACCACCTGTAAATATTCTCGGGGCTACGACAAATAAATAATTAATCAATAATTAATAATGAAAAGTTGATTAGTAAATGCATAATTAATAAAAAGCAAAAAAGATATATATATATATAAGATAGTAGCAGGTATATATATATATATATATATATATAGTATATATATATATATATATATATATATATATATATATATATATAGATATATATATATATATATATATATATATATATATATGTGTGTGTGTGTGTGTGTGTTGTGTGTGTATAGAATACTGCGCGAAAAAGGGAAAGAAATGGGGGAAAGAAATGAAGGAAGAAATGAGGGAATCAATGGGCCAAGATTTCAATCAATTTCCCTTCCCCTGAATGCAATTCTCCCATCCAGTGACTTTCTCCCTTCCCTCAATTTCTTACTCTTAGCTCCCTTACAATTCTATTCATATGTTATATTGAATGAATATAACGAATTCACGAACACACCTTTTTGGACTTAAGATTTTTTCGTTTCAATTTATGGTTTGCTATCGACTGTTTTGATTTTTACTAATCTTTCTATAGCTCTAATTACTTTAATTTTGATAATTAACTAAAAATTTTTTCACAGAATTGATTTACTAACTCTACTCTATCGTTTAGTAGAATAAAAAAAATTAATTAATTTTAATTAATTGATTTTTAAAAGTGTTGGGCTCTTCTATGAAAAAATCTTCCATTGGGAACAAACACATATCAAAATGCAATCAAACGATTTTTTTATTATTGTCTTTATAAATTTTCCTAAAAAAAAAAACAAAAAACCAAATAACAATCATAAAATGATCACACTTCAAGTAATAAAAATAAATGGCCTTTTTCTAATGGCACTTTTTATGGTGTATATTTTCTGTCACTCACAAAATTTTTTCAAAACTTATATAGTATATAGCATATAAGTTGCTATATATATAAGATATATATATATAGCATATATAAGATATATATATATATACATATATATATATTAAGCAAAGAACATAAGATAGCAGTTATAGTATATATATATATATATATATATATATATGTTATAAGCAAGAAGAAGGTTATGTTTATATTATATAAGCAGCATATGTTAAGTTAGTATATAAGGCTAAGTATATATATATATATATAAGATATATATATAGCATATATATATAGTTATATATATAGCAAAGATATAACATGAAATAAATATAAGTATATATTATATATATATATATATATATGTTATAATAGTATATTATAAAAATATGTTAAAAGATATATATATATAAGAGTTATATATATATATATATATATATATATATATAAATGGGTATATATATATATAGCAGGTTCATAGCAGCAGCAGCAGCAGCAGGCACTATTTTTGGTTCCTGAAGCGCGAGATGTCGATCTTTTAGTATGTAAGTTATATATAAGTATATATGCTAAGTATATATATATATAAGATATATAAATATATATAAAATATATATTTATATATATATATATATATATATATATAAGCAGCAGCATATATGTTATATATATACAGTTATATATATATATATATATATATAGCATAAGGTTAAGCAAGGTTGTTGTTATATATATATATATATATATATATATATATATATATATATATTATGAAAGAAATAAGAGATGTACAAACTATTAGCTCTAAATTGATAATAAAAGCTGCAGTGTATATACCTTGTGACTCTAGGAAAGAACGAAATTAACCTGAGCATGCACTTGAACGGCAAAGTTATATCAAGTTTATCCCCATTACTGATCAAGTGTTCTTTGTTTCAAATGTTATTACTAGCAATAAGTGAAAATACTATGGAGGAAGAGTTGTAAATAAGTCATTGAATTTTAGTAGGTCATAAATAGCGTCGTAATGTAAAGCGACTTTAGATGAATACAAAGGCCTCGGTCCTCTTAATTCAAAGAAAAGCTCCTTTGTAAAAAGGACAAGAGGGAAAATTTTAGCTATACTAAGTTTCTTTTTATAAAAATGGTTTTCCTTTGACTTTTTTTTACTTCTTCTAGGCACAAGTAAAAAAGGTAATAAATAAATTGACTCTTTACAAAACTTTTATTCATATTTTTTTTTTATATCTTTTGATAGATTTTTTTCAGATTTTTTTTTCCTCAAATTTTTTAGTCCGAAATCTACTTTATGCTTTATATGCGAGTTATATAGAAAATCTTCAAATATCGTATGTATGTATGTATGTATGTATGTATGTATGTATGTATGTATGTATGTATGTATGTATGTATGTATGTATGTATGTATGTATGCATGTAGGGCATGTATTCATGTAAATATTTGGGCAAATATTTCACATACTCTGTCTTTAAATATGTACAATTTACAGAGCATTTAAGTTTGAAATTTCATCTACAAGCATAGAGATAATTGTGAAAGAAATTTAAAAACTAAACAAAAACTTAACTTAAAATTCAGGATGACAAAATTTTCGCAGAAATTTTGGTCATATGCAGATAGTAAACATTAAATACAAAAGAAAAAAAAAAAAAAAATGTAGGAATCAAAGACATTTAAAATAAAGCTTGAGAGAGACAACTTAAAAACTGAAATTAATGGATCTAAAGAAACACTGAGTTAATTGTGATGTGGGAAGGGACCCTCACCTAAGATATCAAATTTTCAAGATATTTTAATGATTTAAATGCGTGATTTAATTATGGCAATTAATAGATATTAGAAAAGACCTGAAGTTATAATTTTTTTGGTGAAAAGATTTTGGTACAAAACTTATTTTCGAAAATTTCTTTCGATATAAACCTATCATAACACCACCCTATAAAAGCTATCTAAATAAAGCTTCGGAGGAACGTTCTTCAGTCTATTTGTACATGTTTGACAAAGTTTTACTAATAATAAACACTTCGTATTTTTTGAGCGATTTTTATCCAAAATATATAGAAACTTTAAAAAAGGGTCAAAAAAACTCCTTTAAATTTTTTGATTTTTTTTGGAAATTTAAACACATTGTTCATTTAAGTATTTATATTGAATATAGACATAGCTTTATCAAAATTAACCCATGATATAGTACAGATAGCGGCACTTAAGAGTAGCAAAAAAACATTAAGCATTGCGTAGTAAAGGTTTTCCCAAAATTTGAAAAGATTTAAATGCTCATTTATAATATTTTTCATTAAGGAACTCGTACGTCAAGGTCATTGTCCTATTTTTGGAGGAGACGTTCCTTGAAAGTTTTTTCCTAGGATAGGCACGAGGGATCGAATACGGGATTTTCACAAGGATAACTATAGCTTTACTGTTTGAACTACAGCAACTTAATTGCTCTCATATTAGATTATTGTCATAAATCATCAAATCCTATTGCTCTTACTGTAACGAAAATGTGACGGTGTGGCCACGAGTGGCAAAACATTGGCGGTGCAAAAATGATCCAGGTCATCGGCAAGGTCAAGGCCGACAATATCATGGTCAAACCAACGTTAAAGACTATCAAAAACGGGGCTAACCAGAGGTTCCAAAAATGACCTGGGCAAAATATTGAACCCAGGGGCGAAAATAAATAGGGAGGCGTTACAATAGCGGGAGCAATATACAACTGTTGCTACGCAACCGTTTGGCTCACCCACTTCTCAAGGGTGCCAAAAATTAGGCAGGTTGCCGAAAAAAATATAGGTTGGTGCCAAAAAATTATAGGGTTTGCCAAAAATACCGTGGCGTCAAAAAATCGAAACCATGGAGACAATAAGGTTGTCTTCCGAAAAACATTAGGCTGACGGTATACGTACAACGGTGCTGACCGCAACGTTTGCGCAACCCTTCTTCGAAGGGTTGCAAAAATAGGGTTCCATAAAAAATTAGTTGCAAAAAAGCCGGTCATCAAAATAAATCCGTGGTTCTCACAAAAATCCGGTTCTTCAAAAATCCGTATCTCAAAAAATACCGTGCCAAAAATGACCATGAGACCAACAGGATCGTCCGAAAAAGGTCAAGGCCCAAAAATGTAAAGCCAAAAAAGTCAGGTCAGGTTAAAAACTTCGAGCTCAAAAAAAGTCCAGAGTCAAAAAGGCAAAAAACGTCGCGGTCATTTTCTCCGGAATGGACTATGTCACACTTACTTTACGCTTTGGAGAGCCTTTTTTCCACAATTAATACCCGTAATAACTTGGTAGAATAAGAGGAAATAAAGTCTCTGAGAATAACCCTTTTTGTGACCAAATGTCGACAAATTATGAAATGAAAACCATAAGTAATTAATATTAATATAATTACCAGAGATGCACGAGAAACAATCAATGATATAAAATCAACCTGATTTTTTCACATTGATTGTGAAATCAAAAAAAACCATGATTTTTTTATATTTTATGCATATTTATATGAAAAGTTTTTTATTTTCTCTTATTAATTTATTTTTTATTTTTTTTTTTTTATGGCATTTAAGTATTCAACTTCCAGTAGAACATAAGAAATAAAATAATAATTTGAACTACCGCCAACAAACTCTGTTTTTTGTCAACAAATGTATCATGTTTCAACATTTCTTCTTATTTCTGATGTAACATTTATCAATAATAACAATATAATCCTAAACAAGTACCGTTAACACTATTTAAGTGTTGCTGTTCTATTGTCAATAAACTTAAAGCCTATTTTAAGATTTATGATTTACAGAGATTGAAATAAATCACTATCAAAATACTACTATATTTGAAACTTAAAACAAGGTTTGTTTACAACCTTGAATTTCAGCGTGCACGTCACGAATCTTGAACAAAATCCTTGCTGATTTCGCATTTTTTATTATATCATAGAAGAAAAAAGTTATTATAGGATTAAAAATAATACTATATCAATTAGGGGAGACTTTATCCTCAGATTTTTATTTCTTAAAAGAGATAAAAAAAATTAAATGAAAACGAGCTAATTTATTCTATCTTTTTTAGAAAAAAAAAAAAAAAAACTGGCTTTTTTTTTTTTGGGGTGAGGGGAGAATTTTTTTTTCGGGCTTCACAAAAAATTGGCAAAAAATCTTTGAATATTACAAGATATTTATCAGTGCTTTTTACTACAACATTACTCCTATTTTGTTGAAGTAATAATTTTATTTAGCACACTTTATTCAAAATTATTATTTTCTAAAATTTTTTGGACAAACTCTGAAAAAGTACTTTCAAATTTTGGCAAATAAAAATGAGAATCACGTGTGAACCACTCATACACATACAAAGCATTAAAATAAACCATTCTGTAAGATTTATATGCAGAGTTCGTACCAAAATTTAGAAAAAAAAAAACTGTTGTTTTTTTAATGAATTCTTTATTGTGATCTAATGTAAGAAAAAACTGAAGTGCTATAGAAAACGCAAATAAACATTTGGAAAGTATTATTCTTATTTTGCAGACGGTAAAACAAATATTTATTCTCATTGTATAATATAATATAATTATATTAATAAATTAATAAAATATTATATAGATATGTAATAATATTATAATATATCTATTTATATTATATATATTATGTAATTAAATATATATATATAATTTATACTATATAGATATATTAATATATATATAATATATATATAATATATATTATATATACTTATAATATTATACTATATAATACTATTATAATATATTATATATGATATATATATATTTCTTTCTATTAAAGAAAATACATAATAATATAGAGATATTAGTATATTATATATATATAGTAATATATATATATATACTAGAGGTTCCAACACCTTACATGGATTAAATTAATTACGAGTTTCAAAGCAGTCACTATCGAAGCAGGGAGATTCAGAAAACTGTTCCGAGAGCCTTCTGTGTTCTGTGTAGAGTGGATACGGACTAGGTTAGCCTACTCCACCATTGTTTAACGGCGACAGGCATGTCGAAGGACGTATCTTGGCAGAGAGTACAAATTTTATTTCCATTCTTATTATTTCAAATTTGAACAGACAAGCGTTTATAGTAGTACGGGTGCTTTTACTTATAGTTGGTTGCTCCTGTACCCGCAAGAAGCACCCAACAGATGGCATGTACCCCAGCAGGAGGTTCCAACACCATACGTCGATTTAATATAAGTACCGAGTTTCAACAGCCATGGTAATTCGGAAGCAGAGATAGAAACTTTCAGATATGCCTTCTTTCTGGGAAGCGATCGAACCTAGTGGTAGAGCTCAGAATTTCTAACGGCAGACGCGGCTTGCTCAATTGCGTTCGAGTCCTGGCGCTTGAGTGGAATTTTTCTTTGTCATTATTTGCAAATTTGTTCAAGCATACATTGTGTGCCCATTTCGGCGTTCTTTAACTGTTGACTGGTTGCTTCTCGTTACCCCAGGAAACCAAGCAGATGCCAATAGTCAGCCCCAAGCAGGTGTCCAAACCACCCTCCCTGTCCATTTAAAAATAAGTACTGAGTTCAAAACAGTGATTTCGAAGCAATATATAATAAGAAAATTGTTCCGAGATGCCCTCTTTTCTGCGAGGTGGATCGGACAAGTAACAGAGCTATCCTGTACATTGTCAACGCAGACGACTAGTGTCATGCGTTTCGACTCCTGGGGCCAGTGAATGCGATATTCGTCTTAATTGCAATTTGCCGCAACAAGCATTCTGGTGCCCATTTCGGGGTTCCTTAGCTTTGGTTGGATACTCCTGAATAACCCAAGGAAGCACCCAGCAGAATGCCATGGAGCCACACATGGCAGTGTATTCCAACCACCATTCGTCGATTTAGAATAAATACTCTAGTTTCAAAGCATGATACGGCAAAGCCGTAATATTAGAAAACTGTTCCGATATGTCTTCTTTTCTGGAAAAGCGGATCAGGAGAAGTGGATCATAGGCCTCGTGGACAGCGGCGAATCGGCAGCTGTTTCTATGTCGCTCCTGCGCGAGAGAAGCTCTTCTAGACTTATGGAGGCAGGTTTTTGGAACGGGCAGAGTGTGCGAATGTCAGCGTCTCCTTGACTTTGCTGATATTGCTCCTGTAACCCAAGAGCCCCCAAGCAGAAGGCCAATAAGCCACAGCCATGTGTTCCAACCACCTCCTGTCGATTTAAAATAACACAGAGTTTCAAAGCGAATGAATCGACAGCATTAGTATTAGAAATCGTTTCGAAATGCCTTTCTTTCTGGAAAGCGACTATTAAATTAAATATATAAATTTTCATTTTATTAAAAAAAAAATTTAAACAAATCAAAAATCTATAAAAAACTATTTTCTAAATGTTAAAATTCGTTACATCACCTCTATTACATTATCTATCCCTATCTATGCTTCATTAGACTTAAAATTGTCTTTTCCACTGGTTTGCTTGAGAGGTCATGCGTATGCAATTCATTATGACGTTCGAGACATATTTATTCGGATATTCTCAAAAAGATTTACCGCCTCTCCTCCCTGAAAATATTATATTTATAGACTATATATATATTAATAATAATATAATATATAATATATAATTACTATTATATATATATAGATATTATATATAATATAAATATATAATAAGTATATATTATATATATATATAATACATAATAATATATATATAGGGTGGCGACGCCACGGTTCGTGCGGTGCGGGTGGCGTCGATGTGCGCTCATTTTTGTGCAGGTGCGGTGCGGGTGCGCATCGAAATTCTCAGCGACCTGTCGTGCGGTGCGGATCGGCAAGACGAAAACTAAAGTAGTGCGGCGGACACGAGAAAAATTAGTGGTGCGTCGGTCTGGTGCCTGCTCGGCCTATATTGATCGCACCGCCCCACCAGCTTCCGACCAAATTTCATGAAAAGAAATCAGAAAGAAAATGAAAAAGAATGAAAATGGGAGAGTATATATAATTATATATATTATATATATATTTAATATATTAATTAATATATAATATTATATATACTATATATATATTACTATATATATATTATTAATAACTAATATAATATATATAATATATACTATTATTATATAGATAAATATATAACATTTATATATATTAATATATATATATATATATATTATATATATATATATATTTATATATATCATATATATATATATATATATATATATATATTAATATATGATTATATATATATATATATTATATATATATTTATATTATATACCAATATATATAATATATATATATAATATAAGATATATAATATATATAATATAATATATATATATATTATATATATATATGCAATGTCATACATATATTATACATATACATATTATTTATATAATATATATATATATATATATATTATAAATATATAATTATATATATATATTATAGATACTATTAAAATATATATATTTTATATAATATAATATATATTATATAGATATATAGTATATATAATATACACCATATCTACACATCCTTCCGACTAGAGACTTTCGCGAAAACCTGTCAGTTGGGCCAGACATTCTCTTGCCTTTGGCCTGGAAATCCGACTGGAGCACCTCTAGACAAATTCTTTCTCAGCCCAATGGTTTTCAGTGCTTAGTCCTTGATTACAATACTTACGGTATTAGTTTCACCTTTTCAATTGAACACTAGCATCTTCTCCATTGGCTCCAAATAATCGTCCTCCCAGAGCTCTCCAGAGATCGTGTTTCGCTATAGGCGCGCAAAAGTTTCCGATCTGAGTCCACGGAGATTTATTCAAGCAAAAAACACAGAAGTAAAATCCGGTGCCTGTCGCCACTTGAACCCCCCCGCTATGTGGGAAAAAATTCTTCTTTAACCTGACTGCGTCAATTATCCATTTATTCTATATATATAATATATATTATATATATTATATATATATATATATATATATATATATATATATATATATATATATATTGATATATATTATATATAATATAATATATTATTTATATATATATATATTAGAGTGTCTCACGAGTTGTTACAGCGGTGTATCACCATACGGGATGTTAAGTATGAAAATGTGTAGATATATATAAGCTCGGATTATTTAAATTATTAAGGGAGGTGGGATATGTTACGTTGTGTCTGCGCACGCGCAATACGAAACCGCGGACAAACATGAGAATGTCGAATGTGAATGATATATTGTTGGATTTTATCCTCTAAAATAACATAAAAAATGAGTGTCTATCCTCTCGACATTTTTTTATTCGGTTGTTCGTTACCACGCAATGTACCCATGAAAACCACTGAGACCGCCCTGCATAACATGATCATTTGCGTTAATAAATACGGTTACATGTACAGGTTGGTAAACGCATCAATGTTACCAACAATAGTTTAAACGTGAATGTGAAAAGGTTAAAGAAAATGGTATTCAAGACAGCTCAAATATCGATAATGTAATGTAATAACTTGTTAATATGTCATAGAAAATTCAACACCTATGAATCTATCCCACACATGCCAAAGGGAGAAGAACGATCAGTCTAGTTCACTTGACATGCAGTATTTCAATTTGATTCAAGACCTTCTTCAAAGCGAATACATGCCTCAGTCCCTCTGGCGCCAGGTTCCATTGCATTGCCAATACAGTCGATGCTGGGTTCGATTCCCCTTACATCGTGGTGTATTTGACGCGAAAGTCATCGGGCGGGGTTACTGATGGTCATTAAACCCAGCGTACACGGTATGTTGATTACCACCACAGAAAGTAGTCCCAGTGTGTTGAAGTCGGGGAACGCTTATCCATGGAAATGACCGATTCTAGTCCGATCCAATCTTCCGGAAGGTTCTGTCGAGGTTAGGTCGTCACTATAGCTGCCTTTATGTGCTGGGCACCCATCATGTTGGAAATATATTCTTCGTCGTGTCCTGAAAGACTATATCACTCAGGAGGATCAACAGGACGGTCGGCAGGAAATGATGGGTAACGCGAGTCCCTGTCACAATCCTCCCTCGAAGAAGTAAGGGCCCGATAATCCTACTATTGAGTATACCACACCAAACGTTGACTGAGTATGAGACCGAGTAATGGCTAGTGAATTTCATAATGGGGGTTTGTTCGCCCCAATGTCGAAGTTCCACCTGTATAACAATACCTGGTTAATTGGTAAACGCCAGATTCATGGTCCATAAGATATTTATCCAATAGTCCGGTACTCCAATTAGAAGGCAATCAATGACAGCCAGGAATCCAAGCCGCCGTTGTTGGTCTTACACGATGCACCATGCACAATGTGGACGCATATATGGATTAAGTTGTATAACACACAATCCTGTGTTTGGTTTCCTCATCATTCCCAGACCAAACTCCTGCACGTAAGAGGACGTTGGAGTTCATGCGTGTTATAGCAGAGCCAAGTCGCAGGTTGTGTGAGGAACACCCCTCCGATGGATGAGGGGATTGATACTACGACACCTGTACCTTGAAACCGTCTGTAAACCTCTATGGAATGCCAAGTGATGGCTCGGCGGGGCGTCGATAGTGGATAACGTGTGATCCATTATTCGCCAGCAATTTGCGAGCATTCCTGTTTTGCTTAATTCACGTACACCGTCCAACATGTCCTGGTGTTATACTGGAATTCACGGCATGCTCCATGTATAGTTCTAGACTAAAACAAACACTCTGTATTATAGCGTTTCGCTACACTTAAGCACGCAAATTTGTAGGTTATGACATAACTGCTAGTTGGATTTTACACATTCACTTGCGCGTATTTAAAGGTTAGATCAATGTAATCAAAAGGGATAATGCATTAGGTATTTCTATTTAATTCTTGTTAGCTGTATCAATGTTTTAAAATACTATTCATTATACATATTGTAATTTAACCTAATTTTTCATATTAGACACCTTTCGCTTTTCGTAGGCACATGATGTCGTACGGAGACGTTCTAGTTGTATTATGGATGCAATGCGTGGAACGAACAACCGTATCATATAATGTCGAGAGGAAGAGCCCTCCTCATTTTCTTATGTGCATTTCACAGAAGCTAAAATATATCATCCCATTCGACATGCGCATGTTTGTGCGCGTTTTCTTATTAGTGCGTGCCAGACACCAACGTACAATATGCCCATACCCCCTTAATGAATTTAATATCGAACTAATTTCTTACACTCTCAAACTTAAACAATCCGTTGTTTTACACCGCTGTAACATAACTTGTGAAACAATATATATAAGAGAATATAAATATATAATATATTATATATATATATATATAAAAGATAATATATTATATATATTATATATACTATAATATATATATATATATATATATATATATTTATAATATATATACCATATATATATATATCATATATAGTTATTAGTATATTAATTTATAGATATATATATATATTAAATTATATATATATATATATATATATATAATATATTAAGTATATATATATATTTATGATATTAATATATATTATATATATATATATATATATATATAATATATATATATACTATAATTATATATATATATATATTATATATATATATATTATATATAAATCATCTTTCCTTGTTATTCCCCAAGACTGGGGGAAGGTGCGTAATAGAAGAACATGACAAGTCGAAAAGTCAGAAATCCACCCTAGAGCTTCAACGGACCGCGACGACCTCAGCTATGGCATATCTCAAGGTGTAGGGCTCATCCCGGGCCAAGGTGGGCCACAATATCTACCCCTTCACAAACCCAGCCATTCACTTTTATTATGCACCTTTCTTACTCGCCTCTTGCCACAACTCACATTTCTCTCTTCAGAATTCGTTTACTGACTCAATCCACTATTCATTCGTCTCCAGAACCAATAGTTTCACTAGTAACATTAAAACAGTAAACAAACATTACCCTCATGTAAGACCTAGTGCACTGCAACGGACCTTAAGTCCCTTACACTCACAACATTAATTTGCACCAGCACATTTCCTGCATGCACAAACTTTCCTACTAACACTCTGCAATTCACCGTTCCTTTCATCCAACAGAATCGCTAAAGCTCATTTTAAACTCAGACAACTTTGTGCATACTCACCATCTAACATACTACACACTGAGGACTGCCTCACTCACACCAATAACCTTACTCTTATCTACGATAACTTTCAAACCCCTACCTTACACATCCTGCCAATCTCTACCAAATCCTCTCAAACTTCTCTTTTCAGATTCACTACACAAACCAAATCATCCTTCGCATATAATTAGTAGGCACCCTCCACTATCCCATTCTCCATCATTCTACACCATTTCCTGCCACCCCGTTCTAATTCTTTCATAACCCCTCCATATACAAATTGATAACCAAGGAGACATAAACATCCCTGATTCACTCCGCCTATTAATATTAATCAATCACTTCGAAGCACCATTTATTCTTCCACACGCGCTACTACCAACATAATCTTTGATTCCATAATCATATAATTATTATATATATATTATTATATATAATTATATATATATATAATTATATAATATTTTAATATTAGTTTTATATATTTTATATAAATGTTATTAAATTTTTATATATCTATATATATTATTATATATTATAATATATATTATCTTATATATTATACCCTTCAGTCGATTATTGCTACAGATTATAGAGAGCGAATATAAGAGTAAGGAAAGGAAGTTTACAAAAGTTAATTTCTATGAGAGCAAGAAATTAACGATGTGAGGATCACTTAAGCTTGTAGGGAACACGCTGATAATCCTATTCCACAGGTTTATTCCAAAATTAACGAGTGAAAGGTAACCAAATAGTTTTCCATTTATGATGTTCATTGCCATCATTATTAATGCTCCAATAACAAATGTACCGAACCATAAATTTAGAGGAGAGACAGTGCTCAATATCGGCTTTATTACTTCATTTCTTATTCTTAGATGAAATGTCTGAGGATATTAATACTATCTTTAGAGTTATTACGAGAGGATGAAACAAACAAGTGTTTGCTGACTATCATAATGATATCTTTAAATATGGGAAGTCAAATGATTACAATTGCGGTTAGACAATAGAATGAGAATATGGCACTGATCGGAAGACATTTATTTTTATTCATCAGAACGCACGTACTGAGAGAAAGAGTATTAAGTTACTTACAACCAAAACAAAAGTTTTCAGAGTAACATCATGTCTTACTGAATTCAGGGAACTTTAATCTGCGCTGTAATTTATTTATTCTACTACCATAGGTCATGATTAAAATGTGCCGCCAATAATCAATTCCTGACGAGAACTTCGTTGACTCTGTTTGAGATGTCACGACATTTCTAATTTGTAGAACGGAGTTTGTGCCTTCTCACTCAAGACAAAAACATAACTTTCTTATATATTGCACCAGCATCTTCGACACATGGACACATCTCGTGAATAGTCC